>JAOCPS010829508.1:0-10074 GCA_025505425.1 Graphium colonna
ACTAAGTTAGTCTATATATAAACGTTGTGTTTGCCTTTAATTTAAATATGTATATAAATTGTGTAAACTTTTTTATTAAGTTAAACATACTGTAAATGTAAATGTCCTATATGTATTTAGTTGGTAAGCCTTATTAAATAAATAAATAAACTTTCCTTTGACTTTTTGTATTTTATAAAATGTGCATCATACTATTATTGGAGTTTTTTGGAGAAAATGTAAAGTTTCTAATCTACTCAGAGATAAGCCAGCTGTGCAGGAGATATAGTGCACACGTGTACCCGCAAACACAGATGTACTCTATTCCTTTGCTCTCATAGCCCGATGGGACGGATATCCAACACGACCGGAGAGAGATCAGGTGTAGGACAACATGCCCATCCGACGCATGGATCATCTATCTTTTTAGGCAATCGAGTGATAAGTCCACATCGCTCTAACCCAACCAAGAAACAATAATACAAAATTATTGCACCCCCATGAGATTCTAATCCACGAGCTCCGGTTTGCAAATCGAGGGCCATACCATTAGGCTAGGGAGGCGGTTTTTGTGATTAGCAGTGCCGGGCCCAAAACAATTCTCGGGCCCCTTTACTCTTTTACAACTTACTAAAATTCATCTATTATATCATTTTTACTTTTTTTATACATGTTCTCAGAGAAATTAACACTGTTTTCCTTTCTTAAATTACATTTCAACTAACTGAAAAAATTTCAATTTTGTTCTCGGTACCTGGGGCCCCTTAACCATACGGGGCCCATTGGCTACTCTGCCTAATGGTTAATCCGGCATTGATGATTAGTATATGATGCATAATTGTGTAGTTACCGGTGAAGTTGTCCCTGGCGCGCTGATACTCCAGCTCGGAAGGGTTGTGCTTGGCCAGCCACTCGGCGATGGGTTTGTCCTTGAACGACCCCGTTAGCCCCCACTCCGTCTGGATCGCACGTAGGGTCTCCGCCTCCGACACTATCTCGATCATTCCTGGGGGAAACATATCATATTTAACAACTATGGCGATAAATTTATAAGCGCAAATATGGTCGCGTGGTCATGGGTTTGAATCCTGCCATTCGACTGTTGTCGTAAACTATATCGTAGTACAAGCCCAGAGCTAAGCTCTTTGGAATAGTAAAGAAATATTAGTATAGTTACAAATAATTTGCTTATATATTTACAACAAAAAAAAACACTGCAAAGGTTCGTAACTACGGTTGCAATAGAACATTCCTACCGAAACTAACTTAAAACACTTTATTAGTGAAGTCTCATAAAATAATTTTAAGGTTATTTTAGTTTAAAAAAGCACCAATTTTTATGAACATTTAATGGGTCCACCTCAAAGACATAACCGTTGAAATAAAAACAATTTTAAAAAATTGGTGGTAGTCGGTAAACAATATACAATTATTAAATGCAAACAAAGACTTTAAAAGCACATATAACATTTAAAGCAGGTTTAAATTTCATCAAAGCTTCCACAATTGATTAAAAATTTTTATGATTAGTTCTATGACTAACTTTTATATTCAAAACTCAAAGTTAGTACAAATATACAGCGTGATTGGTGACTCACCAATGATATTTAAGAAGAGCACTCTGTACACGATTATCGTCTCATATTTATGTAATAAAATTAGGGGCATAGTTTTCGAACATATTTTCAAATAAATAGATGAAGCGTAGATACTATGCCGGCAGAAAAAAAATGGCCAGCTGGCACAATTCATTTGTCCGAAAATGCGACCGCGCGCGCCATTTCCACTGGGATGCCAATGGCTTTCGTAAATAATTACTCAACTTTCGATTACGTCTACTCGGTGGTCAATTAATATTAGCTTTTAATGTTACATTTTTTTCTTTTTATATAATCTCCGCATATAACATCCTCGAATGTTAAAGGTACCAGTTACTTAATTTTTTTTTATGACTAGTTCTATGACTAACTTTTATATTGAAAACGCTACATGGTACAATTATATAATGAGATAATGACTTTAAAATACCTCTTTGGTTACTCGTAGGTAGCGCCTGTAACGTCACTATCCGGAGGTCCAAGCCCGCTTTAAGCCACAGACTATCCATAACTTTGATCACTTGCAATACCAGAGCGTCTTGTCTTAAATCATCTCCAACCTACAAGTATATATTTCCAGTTTTATATAAACTAAGTACATAAACAGTTTTATTGTGGTGATTCAACATTTAAACAAACATTAAGTACGTTTCCATGGGAAAATTGCAACTATGCAGAAAATCACAAAATTAAAATTATCACTTGAATTATCAAAATTTAATGCAATTAAAAAAATTAAATAATTTATTCAAAATAATTCATTATTACCATTAAATGTTTTTAAATTAAAAATACTGGCATGGAAATTATGATGCATGAATTTTATAATCTCACCTTAAACATTGCTGGTACTACAGCCTCATCCACGCCGATAAAATTTATCTTGAGTGGCAGAGTATTTGAGGAGAAATAGGAGCATGACCTATGAACGAAAGGACTTTATTAGCTTGAGGGGATCAAACAGCTCACTTCATTCTCCAACTGAATTTATAAGAGTAAGAATTCAATCTTGCCATTGTATAAGACTATAATATAGTATGATAAAGTATAATATAGGAAATAAATTGAGAGAATAGTAGAATATATCACAATTATAAAGTCAGAATTTCGATCTTTTAGCATTGGCTACAGGTAGTAATGGATGAAAATAACAAAAACAACTATTTTTTTTAAACAGAGTGTTATAAATTTTTCTGATTCTCGCTTGGCAATTCTTGTCTATAATAGAAATCGTGCAATGACCGAAATACTATTTTATGTACTTTTAATAATGTTGCACTATTCAAATTACACAGTAATTTTAAGAATAATATCTTGACATATATTTGTAATGTCAATGTGTTTATATTTATTCATTTAATATTTTTGTAATGAGTGTTATGTTCTATAAAAATGTATTAATTTTAACTGTGCCATATTTAATATTAGGTCAATTCTTGTAAAAAGACTTGCACTTGTTTTGCTTCACATAATTTTTTTTTAAATAAATAAGTATTTAGTCTTACTTGATGTCGACGTCGTGCACGTAGCGATGCAATGCCAGCGGCAAAGCAACCGGTTCCAGCCTCAATAACGCTGCCAGTCGTTCCCCGCCCACGTATAGGGCCCGTTGTCGCAAAGCTTCTTTTGCGCATTTCACTGATAGCGCTACCTCCGACACCGTCTGCGCAAAACGAATGTTAAAGTTAACTTATTCATGGGACACATTCGAAATAGCGATTATAACAAGTGTACATTCGTAAAATAAAAAAAAAACTGGTAATAAAATGCCGCAATTTACACAAAATTACATACATAGGAGGCGGCTGATATATTAACGAAAAAGAAAAGATTAAAGCATAATATAGTCTAATATATACAATTGAAAACTTTTGTAACACAAACGGATTATAACTTAAAAATTGTTTGGGTTCCAATGATTTTTTTTATTTCAATATTTATAAATATTGAGAAAAAATTTAAGTTTTTTATAGAATAGAAGACCATCGAGCAGACATTTCACCTGATGTTAAGCGATATCTTCGCCCATAAACACACACCATCCGGAGAGTAGCGAGTGCAATGTCAACCTGAGAAATTAGATAGAATAGATTTATTAGATAGGATGGGATCGGAATTAGGGATTTAGAAGGGTAAAGAATGGGACAAGAAAAGGGTGGAATGGTCATCCAGCATCCCCAAAACTCGTGCATACTTTATTTTATGCAGAATTTGTAAAAGGCGGTGGTACATCCCTGAGCAAGCGTGCTGTACTTTTTTTACTTAAATTATATCTTTATTTCATTTATATATATTATTACCTTGACCAAGAGCTGTTGTCTCAACAAAGTCCTATTCAAATTCTCCCCACAGACAGCCAACAGTGCCCTCAATACAAGCCTATACCGCCACGAAGCAGTCAAACAAGCGTCCGCCTCCTGACATTCGTTGGAGTTCTCTTCGAGCGTGATGCCTAGAAACTCTTGGTTTGGGGCCTGAATAATAAAAAAAATACAGACAGATGTTAATGTTGATCATATTATAACATGTTTTAAAAAATATTTTTTCGTAAAAAAATCTGAGTTATAGTTAGTTTACATGTTGAGTGATTGTAGCGACATATGGATATTCACGAATGTCAAAAATTTGCACTATCACTTCTATCCTTTGCGAAGTAGCCCAATTAGTTAAAAACTATAGTTTATAGTGAGAAGTGAAATTCTGATAAAGTGATATTTATTAAATTAAAGTTTTTAAAATTTTAATGGCTGTATGGCAAACTAAGCTAGAAAAAAAAGTTAACAAAAAACAAATGGAACTAACCTGCGCCACGTTAGGCAATGAATGGACTAATAACCAAAACAACTTATGTGCCACGGCCGGTGCGGAGAGCGCTCGCGATAGCAGTAGTTCTAAAATTATAAAAATTAAATTTATAAAATTATGCACATTTCAAATGAAAAAAAATATATATATTGCATGCCCAGTAAAAACCAACCTTATTTGAAGTCCTGAACTTAAGAAAACATATTTTAAAATTAAAAATAGTAATGAAAGGCGTTGACACATTAATCAGCTGTTTCTTTTGCATTAATCAGTTAATTTGCAGAAAAAGTTTTGTTATAGAACTCTTCTCTTGGAATAGTAATGCCCAAATGTCTTTTTTTTATCTATACTTTAATAAAAATCAGTTACGTAATTCTATGTCGGTGTGGGTATTTTTGTATTAATTTTGTAACTGAAAAATTTCGTCCAAGCCAATGTAAGACGAAGCGATTCTTTCAATTTATTTTAGTAGAATTCCAATGTACCTGCAAGCGGGCTGGCTTCATACGTCTCGTAGCGCAACGCCTGCGTCAGCTGCGGCAACACGCGGATTAGTTCGTCGTCCGACATCCCGTTTATCAAGTCCGCTGCCAACTCGCGTACTGCCATGTCCGGAAAACTTAAAGAAAACATTTATTTATTTTTAAATGAATTTAAGAATCGCTCTTAACTATAACCTTGAGTTGCAAAGGCTTACATACATAAACAACCAGATACAAAACAATTATCTGTAGGCCATACAAATCATTCTTCCGAATGGGAATCGAACACACGACCCGCGACGCGGAAGCCATGGGCTTAGCAACTGTGCCAACCGGTCATCCATTCATATTTGATAAATGGGTGGATTGAAAAGTTTGTTACTTCAGGCATAAATACTTTCTACTTGATGTAAAACGAAGACGACAGAAAATTAACAATATTGATGCAGGTTATTGGAACGAAGTTCTTTATGGGGCATTGCTGAAAGGTTGTACCCTATGCGGAAAAAAAACGTCCGTAACGTAAGATTCATCATATTTATAGTCCATGCATGATGGCTATGCGGTGTCTTATGTTATAGTCTATGGCGGATGGATGGATTTATTTATTTATATTTCTTTTAATTGTTTATTTACTTTATAATTTTTCTATTTTATTATTTTTCTATTTATTTTTTTATTTCCTCATATACCTTTTATTTATCAATTGTTATTTATTTATAAATTTATTTTTAATTAATATTTTTTCTTCTTGTTTTTTTAAATTATCTTTTTAATTTTTTTTAAGTTTTTTGTTTTTATGGGGCGTTATGGAGGGGTATCCTAGCCGCCATAAAACGTCCATAACGTTGAAAAAAATATAATAAGGAACTGATTCCTATCTGATGTCCCACGACACCACACGTTTTTTTAATTTTTTATGTGGAAGTTTCAAACTCTATTTAGATAAGCTAAACCATTCTTCAAAATGTATACACTCAGCATACTATAGAAATAATTAGTCAAAGACCTATTAACATCTAACAAAAAGTGTGAATACATTCTAGCTCAGCAAGACATAAAGGGCGATTTTAGGATCTGTAGATTAAATAAATTTCAAAGGAAAATAACATTCTTCAAGTTGAGCACAACATTTTACCAACGACATTTACTTATCATCACTTGTCGGGGTACTCCACCAATTACTGCTATGCTGATTCACACAAAAAGGCAGCATTTTTTTTATATTAGCTAATTATTTGAATTTTTACTAATATTAAATGAAATAATAAAAAAATCAAAACGAAAATGGGGTAGACCAAGGAAACGTTGGACAGATGAGTTTGGGAAAATAGCAGGCCTTTTGTGGAGTCGTATAGCCCAAGACTGAGAAAGATGGAAAGAGCTAGAGGAGACCTATGTGTCTGTAGGACACGCTGATATTCCAACCACATTGAGAAAAACTTACATTTAATTTTTAGTTTGTTATTTTTAGTTACTAAAATGTTATATTAAGTACTATTATAACTTAGAGGTATTATGAACTGTCAGCAATATAGGTTAATAAATAAATAAAATAAGTCCCGCTTGTAGGGTTTCCAGATGACCATTACCTTTCCTTTTATTTCGCCTCCATTCTTCTTCTACTAATAATAATCACTTGTTATATGCAGTATTAAGTTAAGTGCTTGGATATTGTAAAACTGGTAACATCAAGTGGACATTGTAAGAAATGACTTAAAATTAAGAATAAATTAATATTTCATTTAAAGTAATCATTGAGTTAAATTTGCACATACCAGGGCAGCAATAAATGCATGGCATTCAAAGGAGATGGTTTCTCCCACATCTTGAGTAAAGACACCAACTGAGCTCTTTGCTCGCCGTACCAGTTGGTCGCGGCTAGCAACACTAGCGGCAGAGCGCCCGGCAACTCCACTAGGTATTGACGTTTTTCCCACATAACCTGTAACACACAGCCTCAATATAAAATGCTATTGATGAAATGGCAATATTAGACCAAAAGATTTTCACAAAACTCAATTCGATATATGATTTGTTCCTACCATCAACCAATTAAAGTTAGCAAAAGCTTATAATAAAAGTGTTTGATTTAGCAAACGAACATGAACTGAATATATAGTATGAATATATAGTATGAATATATAGAAAAGAAAGCTATAAGAAATGTTATTGAGAAAATGACAATGGGTATGTCTGAACAAAGGTAATAGTTATATTTTTGTAGTTTTCAATGCTTGGTGACAAATCTGGGCATCAATAATTTTTATTAAAAAGAAAAATAAGCAAATCATTTGGATATAATGGTCTGACACATTCATAATAGATTTTTTTATATTCAGATTATAGACTATGATAGTGCCAGCAAAAGTCTCATCAGTTATTTAATTATTGTTTGGGTCCTAAAATTGTAAAGTTAAATAGCCTATACAATATTCGACATAAATCGGGCGTCAAATATAAAAACGTGTTTTAATCGAAGTGGATAAAAGAAGCATTCAAACAAATAAACAAACATCTTCAGTTTTCTTATATGACTATGGAAACACTAAACAAATTTACATAAGTTAATGTTAGTATTTTCATTAACATACCTCTCTTTGCTCTATAGGCATCTTTTGATAAGGACCCTGCTCTATTAAATGCAATAATTGCGATTGTGTATGTCCGTCTAGTGAGTCGAATGACGGCAAATCCTCTTGCGATATATTTTTCTGTTTTTCTTCATCTCCATTCGTCCATTTTACTCCAGTGCGAGTGTAAAGAGGGATTTCTGAAAGAATGCATAGTAATTAACATGTTTTTATATAAACAAATGAAATAAGTATGTGGGATTATACATAAATATAAAGATGTCCAGTCTCTTGTAAATAGCGAACATTTGTTATAGGGTTCGAAATGAGCTCAAAATAAGAAATGTAAACGATATTTATATATTACAAAATATTCGTGACAAAATTTTTGATTCGAATTTGAAAAAATAACAAAGTAATTTAATGAATCAAATCAACATAAGTTCGTAATGTTCGAAACAAAAGGAACTTTAATATTTCCCTAGTAGCATACAATTACACTTTATAAAAAAACTATTAAAAAATAAGAAAAATTTTCGTGTAGTATCAATGCGTAGTATAATTGACTTACTTATAAGTGATTAAGCGAGCAGTTTTATTTTTAAAAGTTCACAAAGGTGGATGTTTCGAAAAAAGTTATCATAACCCGAATTGAAAAGGTGACGTTTTCAATTCGATCAAATGGTTATTTCTTTCACTGCCACCTTTTTTCTTTACTACATTTGATTGCGTGGTTCCATTGGGATTTTTGATTTTCCTTACAAGTTTGCATTTTTTTTATAGAAAAGATGACAAACGGTAGACACACACAACATCCGTAGAGAAAACAGGTTTATTAAATTGGTGGGGTCGGGAACATATTAAGGATTTGGAGAACAAAGGAGTGGAAAAAGGGAAGGGTTGAAATTGTCATCCGTTTCATTCCGGCAATCCAGTCATGAATACTTTATTTTATGCCGACTTTGTGTAGAGCGGATGGATCATTGGCATTACATACCTATATTGATGAGAGGATGCGGTTGCGGAGGGGTATGCATGGGGTGGGGCGCAGGACCCGTTCTTCGTTCGCACCTCGCCGGCCACAGAGGCACCACCATCTGACCGCCTGCCAGCATACTGGAATACAAAATATGCACATTTTATGAATAATTTCCATAAAACAAATTCTCTACTTCTTTATTCTTTAGAGGAGTTGGTCACTGCATTTTCTAGTGTACAGTGAGCACTTTTAAAGGATCTCGCCTGTAGCGATCTTTTTTCAGCGATCGTTTACCGTTAGAATCGCTACTTTTACTGTAACATCTAAGACTTGAGACAAACTAACTACACATATACAAACGCCCAGATCCGAAACAATTATCATGAGTTCATACTCGTGTTTGTTCTGTGTGAGAATCATGATGCTGGACCTAACAATTTAGCTACGTCTATTGTTCACACGCTGAGCCCGGCGCCTAATTTGCTGTCCTTTGCATTCAGACTCCAGGTAACGAGCTATACAATGTTGCAGGGTATCACCGAGAGATAAGGAATTCTTCTTTGTCGCGCTATTTTCGAAGTCTTTAAGGTGTATGTGTGATTCTTTTCACTATATATTCATCATATAGTATGATGTATGGGAAAGCCACGTACGTACCTTCGAGAGGCGATCAGTTTGAAAAGGCCTACGCAGTGTACCGATTGTCCATAAAAAGAAAGTGAAGTTTAGTTTTGAAAATAGTTATTGCCCAAAACATTGAATATGTTTGAATAATATATGTATATATAAATTAAGACGTAGAGTCCAAATTTATTGTTCGAAGTGTTATGAAAGCAATTCAAAACTATTGGGACAAAAGATTGCTACAAATTTTACCAAAAAAGTTGTTGCGCATTTTTGTTTAGAATGTTTCAATTAATTTTATTAAAACTACATTTGAACACATTTCATTGGGACTATATTTATTTTTATTTAAGGGTCCAACGTGTTAAACATAACAATTGAACAAAATATCGATATTAAACAACTTTTTATGACCGGTTGGCGCAGTGGCTAAGCTATTACTTCGGCGTCGCGAGTCGTGGGTTCGATTGCCACCCATAACAAATATTTATGTATCGTACAGATAATTATTTCGGATCTGGGTGTCTACGTTTGTGGAATTAATGACTATAAAACATCCTTCAAAAAAAATTCGGATTTTGCAGTAAGAATATCGGTTATATTACAAGAAAAATAATTCATTAAAAACAAAAGAAACTAATGTTCATCTTGTGGTGACTAATTATTAAACTTGCTATTTAAATGAAAATAAATTTTACTAGATTTTAAAATAAATCTAATTCATAAAGTCGGTTAATTACCAATCGAAATCGAATAGCTGCACCGATGTCCATCCGAGCTCCACTTGTTCAAACTGTACATTCGTATTTTCTTCGCCCTCTTCTGAATCTTGCTTGCTTTCGTTTTGTTGCTGGTTGTCGTCTGTCCGTTGCGTTCTTCCGTATAGTGTCAAGAGTAAACGCGATTCACGAGGTAATGTGCTAATAGGGATATCTTCTAGGTTCAGCCTACAATTAAGATGAGAAAAGTATTAATTATATTATTTTTATGAAGTATTCAAACAAGAATACTAATAATATGGTAGATATTATATA
>JAOCPS010829619.1:0-10074 GCA_025505425.1 Graphium colonna
AGGTTTCCTCGAAAACTATGCCCTTAATTTTATTACATAAATATGATAACGAGTAACCTGTACTCTCCTTCAATATCATCGGTGACTCAACAATAAACCTTTAGATAATAATAATTCTTTTACCTATTATTAAGTAACTTTGTTAGGTTGTACACGCCATACCATATTTTTATTCAGGATACTTGCCATGGACTATTTTGGGTTCCAGACCATTCACAATACTTTACTTACTACTAACAGTACTTGTTTGTAGGGGTTAAGGGAACCTATATCCTTTAAAAGTGCACTTAATAAGTGGTCCTATGTTCTTTAGTCCAGAACTTATGAATGAACACACACTTTCTTAGACATCTCCTATCAAAATATCTTTAAATCATATATTTTTTATTTTCACTTATGATTGTAGACGGTAGGTACAAGATCTCATTCACAGCTTTTGCTCCACTTCTAAGGACGCACTCGTCAAGTGCCACTGCTCCTTATAAAGTCGGTATAAAATAAAGTATGCATGACTTTTCGGGATGTCGGATGGCCATGTCTACCCTTTTCTAGTCCTCCTATCCCCTACAAATCCTTAATCCCGAGTATACTACGGAATAAACCTATTATATCCAATTTCCAAGGTTGACAACGCACTCGTGACTCCGGATGTTGCATGTGTCTATGAGCGATGGGATCGCATAACATCTGATGAACTATCTGCTCGTATAACTTCCTTTCCATCATTTAATATCTTTAGTAACTCACCAATTATCCTGTATATATAGATGTTCTCCGATTACTAGAAGATAGCTGGTTCCTAATAATGTTTTAAACTTATTGATTAAAATATTAAACTATTAATTGTGCACCATATGCTAAATTTTTTTTTCGCAAAATTCAACAATCAAATCTCACTATAGCTGACCTTTTAGTGGAGCGCGCACCTAACCTAGTGCGTCAACATTGGTCTATGAGCGAAAATAGTTGAATGTTTATAATTATTGAACTAAATCCAGTGATTTTGTTACACACGGACCGGTTGTTCGGAGATTTATTTGACGCGTGTCCGGTTTTGGTTATTTTGACCGAGAAAATTTATTCTCTTGCTATTTTAGTTTGGTTAAATATAAACTAAAGAAATAACTTTATATAGAAGATAGAATTAGTAAAACAAAAAATAACGTATCTTAATGAGAAGAATGACAAACGAGCAGACCGTTCACCTGATGTTAAGTGATCTCGTTACCCATGGACACAACAACCAGAGAGATGCGTGTACGTTGTCAAACTGGGAAGTTGGATAAATCGGGTTTATTGGA
This sequence comes from Graphium colonna, assembly GCA_025505425.1. Lineage (NCBI taxonomy): Eukaryota > Metazoa > Arthropoda > Insecta > Lepidoptera > Papilionidae > Graphium > Graphium colonna. The sequence continues at coordinate 1,302 of JAOCPS010829619.1, forward strand.
TAGGACAGCTCGGCAACATACTAAGGGTTTAGAGTGAGAAGCAGGAAAAAAAGGAAGGGAGTTGCCAGTGACCCAGAAAGTCATGTATACTTTATTTTTTGCAAACGGGAACTGTTGTAGAAAAGCAGCAAGAGCTGTGTAAGAATGTTATGCTCTGCCACCTTAAAAAGTCATACATAGTTTTATATATCAAATTGAAATAAAAAAAAATATTTATAACATTAAGCTTTGTATATAATATATTAATTGGACAGAGCAATATTTATTAAAAAAACACAAAAAGGTGTAATTTCGAGATTTGCATGACCTCTAGTTTATTCAGGATGAATGGTGAGCCATTTTCAAAAACTGAAAACGTTGTATGTGGGGATCGTACATGAAGAATTGAGATATAATTTAAAGTAATTATTAATTTACTACTGCGTAAAGGTAATCGGAAGGTTTTTTTTATTTTTTTATGGAAAGGTAGATCAAAAGGTAGATAAAAAAGACCCGGAGAGTTGCGAGTGCGTTGTCAACCTGGGAAATTAGTCAAAATATTAATCTCTACGGAAAAATCCTTTTTTTTGTGTAAATTAAGTTGCTTGTAATATTTAACGTACCTCGTATGTAAGATTCATTGTCAATCAGTAATTTAATGAGACGGTTCACCTGATGGTAAGTGATCCCGTCGCCCATAGACAAGCGAAACATCCGGAGAGTTGCGAGTGCGTTGTCAACCTGGGAGATCGGATATAATAGGTTTATTGGATAGGATGGCGTCGGGATTAAGGATTTCGAGGGGATAGGAGTAGGAATAGAAAAGGGTAGACATGGTCATCTGGAATCCCCAAAAGTCATGCATACTTTATTTTATAACGACTTTATGGGCGGTGATACTTCCCTGGGCGAGCGCGGCCGTAGAAGTGGAGCTAAAGCTGTGAAAAGATGTTATGCTCTACCACCTTTTAAAAAATGACACAACGTAAGTTAATCCTAGCAGACACAGCGCGGATGGGAGAGAAGCGAAAGGCGGGGAGCTCACAGGGGTTGGCGAGCGTAGTGCCGATCAGGCGTCGAGAACTATGCCCCGTATTTTATTACATAAATATGATGACAATCGAGTACCGAGTGCTTTCCTTTAATATTGTTGGTGACTCACCAATCATCCTGTTTAAATTATTTACTCGATGAGCGAATTGCTGGTTAACTCATAATTCCATTCCAATTGCATTCAATAAATAGACATAACCCTGAATCGTTTCGACAACTCTACGATTCTATTCTATCAATTGAAGCTATTTGTGGTTAGGGCTGTCAAAACTTTCTTATATTTATATATTTAATTTTACTAATGATATTATTCTTCTGATCATTATATTTTTAAATGTAACTCTTGAAATATAATATTGTCATAAAAGAAATTAATACTTAATTTTGTACTTATTTTTAAGAAATATTTCATACGAAAAAAAAATTAAGAATCTTTAATGTACAATTGAGTAATTTGCGCTTAACTGAATGTATCAATCATAACGTTTTGTATATGTTTTTCAACAGTTTTAATAGGCATGTCTAAAGTATACAGTAAAAGATACGAAAATTTATGATATTCGGGTAAAAAAAATATATTTGTATATGTTCAGAAGGAATTTTATAAAACTTTCGAGTAATTACTACAAAACAAAATTATTTTCATAGAAAATTACAAAAACCTTGAAGTCGGTTTTTGTAATTTTCGCCTTTAAAATATACTTTAGAAAACATGTTTTGTCCGTTGTATTCAGTTAAAAAGCAAAGTAGCTACATTTCAGAATAAATTACTTATAAACCTCCGTATTGAGAACCTCCTCCCTTTTTGAAGTGGGTTAAAAATAGTAGAAGTCCATACTAATATTGTAAATTGGAAAGTAAATTCATAATGGAATTTAAGAGGTGGTAGAGCAAAACAACTTTTCACAGCTTTTGCTACAGATCTACGGCTGTGCTCGCCCGGGGAGGTATCACCGCCCTTTATAAAGTCGTCATACCCTACCCTTTTCTTTTCCTATTCTTATCCTCTCCAAATCCTTAATCCCGACCCCATCTTATCCAATAAACCTATTATATCCGATCTCCCATGGTGACGACGCACTCGCAACTCGCCGGATGTTGCGTTTGTCTATGGGCGACGGGATCGCGTACCATCAGGTGAACCATCTCATTAAATTACTGATCGACAATAAATCTTCCACACAGGCCGAGACGACAAATTTAAGTAACTTAATTTACAAAAAAAGGATTTTTCCGGAGAGAAAAAAAAACTAGCTTCAAGATAATCTATGAAGACTTACAGACGTACGACGACATACGACGTTAAAGTATTCCAAACAAAATAAAAATATATACAAGTTCATTTTTACAGAAAATTACAAAAACCTATTTCAAACGCCTTAAAGTGTACTTTCAAAACATATCTTCTCCGTTATTTTGATTTCAAAATGAAACTAGTAATATGATATTTAAAAACAAAATGGTCCCATTGTGAAAGTATATCCAATCACATAAATAAAAAATTCAAATCAGTTCAAAAGCTGCGGCAAACATTTTTAAATTTTGTTATTTTTATTTAAAAAAACAAACTGATCAAGCTTAACTGACAAAAATGCGAATCATTCATTTTGTTATTCCGTTTTAAAAGAAAAACTACTGTACCGATTCTCCTGAAAATTTTGTGGGAACATTCCGGAAAAATATCCTGTAGACAAAAAATTTAATTTATAAAATCGTTTTATAAACGGCGTAGATATGCGCGAACACGCGAAAAATATAAACATTCGAATTGAGGAATTTTCTCCTTTTCTGAAGTCGGTTAAAATCTGTATTAAACGACGCAAAGCCGACGCAAAATATTATTATCTATAACTGTGCATTTACAAGATTTATTTTTGTAATATTTTACGCAAATGACGTTGTTTCCGCTAGTATATATTTTAGTACAGTTGGCAACCCTATTAGTGATCATTGCTCCCGTGTTTTCATTTTCCCAGTTTTCGCGTACGCCTTTTGTCTCCAAGGCGATTGTCGTATACAATTGATTGTTTTGATGGACAATCAATGTTCTACTCGTGAGGCATCCCAGTAACGCATCTGACTTCTTGAGAACACGTTGTTTGCTGCGTCCGTACACGCGCGCTGTTTGATCAACACTGAAATATTTTCGTTCCGCGTGTTCTCTTTTTGAATGTTTGTTTTTTTTTCGTGAATTGATGGTTTGACTTACTGCCAGTTTTTTTTAATGCAACCAAGATTGGCGCGTATCGTCTTTATTTGACAGATTATTAATGATTGGTCAATTTGAAGAGAATGTGTAATTTGAAATGCAAAATTTTCTTTTGTTAATGTATTTTGCCTTATGTTATGTTTACGGTACGGATTCTTTTAATTTATTTTAGTTTGTTAATTAATATGCAGGTGGTATGTAGTGTTAGTTTTTTTTTTTACAGCGAGACCAAGATAGATATTTTTGTTCTCTGAATTATCCTTTTCAAAACTTTTATTACTGTTGTTTTTATTTTTAACCTTTTAATTTTTTTTATATCCTTCTTTAAAACTGTAGATATACTTCATATCAAATTCAAGTGGTCTGTCTATAATTCGAATTAACATACAGAAATATGTTTACAGATAAATTAAAATTCTTTACAGGGAATATTTTATCTACGTCAATTGTTTTTTTTTTCTGTTTGTTGTTAATTCAGCCAGTACGTTTGACAATAACGTTAAACAATACAGCTAATACAAAACAATTGTCATTTCATAAACAAACGCATTATGTTTATTTTCGAATTGTAATAGATTTTTTAAAATATTTACTTATCGATTGTTTGTTTGTTTCAGACGTTACAACAGAGGTCTCCAATATGAGAATAGCTGAAGATCAATCGAAGATTTTCTCTTAAAAAACTATAGTTGAAGTCAAATTTAGTTGTTCTATTGAATTTCAAATCAGTTCCTATGTGCGAGAAGACGGGAATGAACAAGATGACGAACATCACACCTGAGACAAGGATCATGATGATGAGATCGGCGGATAACAGGAATGGCTATCGGAGACAGGTATATATTTAATTACTTGGTTTCACCGTTGTAAAATTCCCCCAATTTTGCAACATTTTTCATTGCTACTCCGCTCCTGTTGTTCATAGCGTAATGTTATATACCCTAAAGCCTACTCCGATAAATAGGCTATCCAACATTTAAAGGAATTCTTAGTTCGGGCCAGAAGTTAATGGGATAAGCGCGTTCGACCAAACAAAAAAACAGACAAACTTCAGCTTTAAAACGCGACTATAGATGTACATACATATGCTTGAAAATCTACTTACAGTTCATAGGTACGTTACGCAAAAAGTCATTAATCACTTACACCAAAAAGGGGGAAGTTTTGTGGGGAAAAGTTAGCTTCCGTCGATATTTAGAAATTTAAAAGCCTTTTAAACATACATTTGACTGGAATAGACAATAAGTATCTTAATTAACCGATTTTGTTACAAAGCATTTAAATTTACTTATATTTCTAAGAATTATTTTATTATTTAACAAATTAATGTAAGTTAAACGATAAAAACATTATTTAATAGATACAATCTAAGCCGCCAGTATATCTATACCAAAAAATTGTAAGGAATCGTACCTACTGAAATTTCTAAGTATTGGGGTTTACAGTTAAATATAATTTGAATAAACTCGTAAATATTCTATTTAATCTGTTTACAATACTCATAATTTATTGTCTGCTTAAAAGCTTGCGCTGTCATCGATCTTAATAATGTTATCTGTGGTCACCTGTCATTTTTGTGGCGCGAAATTAATCATAGGAAAATTTATAGGTTATATTTGTCAAAATAACAAGTCCAGATGTGGTTTATGTGACAGATGCATTAAAATAAACTATCCTGACGTGACTTATGTAGTGAGAGTCGGGATTTTGTGGGATTAACTAAATAAGATTTACTTCGAGTTTAGTTGTCGTATTTTTAATTACATTACAACGCCATCTAGTGACGTGTTTAGAGTTAAAATTTTATCAAAATTTTTCAGCTGTTGCATAAAGTTTTCCATTTTAATTTTAATTAAGTAAATAATTTGGATGATCATTTAATTTCGTTAAATCTATACTGGCGACAAGGCAATCTAAAAGAAACAAAGTTGTGTTCGTTTAAAACTATGTAATCATAAAATTCACAAGTCTGATAGATCTTGTTCGTGGAGTTCGTAATGTAATGTAATTAACATAAAAAAATAACAAACTATAATTATTTTAGCAAATCCGACTTCAACTTAGAAGCGAACGTTTCTAAGAAATTTTTTTTAAAATACAATCTGTTGGACCCATTTTCTATGTGAAAATTATATGAGACCTTGTAACTTTGAAATCGGTCCATAACTTGCGGAGAAATTAGCAAATTAAATACAAAAAAAAAATAAAAAAGCATATAGTCAAATTAATAACTTCCTCTTGTTTTGAGGTCGGCTGAATGGTGATATACGCTTTTAGCTCTGCATTATCATAATATTATAATGCAAGAACTTTACGAATATTGGGCTAAAAGAAGAAAATACTTATTTTTCATAATATGCATATGAAATATAATAAATTAATAAAGAAAAAGACCAGGAGCGTTTTGGGCACGTACAACCAAGGGTTCTGCAGCCATTCGATGGTCCGTCCGACCGCTTGACAAAAAAATAAATACGGACAAATTTCATTTTGCGGTCGACTCGAAAAATCTCTTCACCAATTTCCGTGACAATCGATGAAGAAACAGACAGACAGACGGACAGACATAACGAAACATTCATCACACTAACATTTCATATTTATGTTTAGGGATTTCTTCGCAATTTAGTTAATTTCTTCACCTAAATTACATAAAAAGTCCAAATTTTGACTACTGTAATATCTCTAATACTAATATAATAAACATCTGTAGAAGCCATAAAGAATTTTCCGTATCTATGGTCAAAATATCGAATACTTGGGAATTTCTCAAACACAACGTCCTGTGCTCTGAAAAGCTGATCTTTTGACAGTTTTTTGGCATTCACACGTCACGTTCTTCCCATTTTTCCTTTTTTAAAACGCATCGTCACAGATATTTCTGTTCTGCCATTAACCCAAATAGTAGACTCGTATCGATAAATTTAGTTCGCACAGCACTACCGAGGAATTAATTTAGTACATCGTTAATATAAAATGTGTTTAAAAAGTTTTAAATACAATTTAAATTATTTTTATCGGGTCCAAAATTGTTATTGGGCATACCAGTATTTTCTCGACAAATTTTAAAGGACTTTTAAATAATAATTTCTAAAGGTCAATGCCCAAAAGTGGTACCAAAAACTATTATGCATCAAAATCAAAATGATATAGTAATTATTTCCACAATTTCTATTACTCTTCATGGATTTGATATTTGAGCAAATAATTTAATTTAAATTATAAAAGTATGAATTTTCCTTCACCTATGTATATGACGTTTACACAATCAGTCATAAAGATGTAGGGCAATAGAAACTATTTTTGACGAATCGATTATCCCATTTTATCATATATCTCCAAAACTCAGGTTGTTAACCACTACTATAGGAGTTAATATCCTAAGTGTAGTCTCCAAAAAGATTTTTGATCTTGATTGTACGATTTATCTATAAAAATGGGCATTGTCCTTTATTTATGGCACTTTATTAATAATATATTTATTAGTTTATTATTATTTCTTGTTTCTTGCTATTTCGAATTTATCAATAAGATAATCCTGTTTTTGCAACGTTTCTCATTGATGTTCAGCTCCTATTGGTCATAGCGTGATGTTAAAGCCTAAAGCCTTCCTCGATAAATGGGCTAAACAACACTAAAATAATTTTCAAATTCGGACTAGTGGTTCCTGAGATTAGCGCGTTCAAACAAACAGACAAACTCTTTAGCTTAATAATATTTAGTATAGAAGATATACTAGTTTTTATCTTGTTTTGTTCCTTTTTATTTTTTAATTTACAATTCATATTTTTAACGTATGTAGACAAATATTATAAAGTATGTAATATGATTTTTTTTAAAAAAAAACCCCCAATGTTAAGGGTTCGATAGTAATATTTTTTAAAAAATTTGATGAATTATAAATTTAAATAGTAATAAATCCGAAGTAAATATAAGTAAAGGTCGATGAAGTACCAGGATATCATAAATGAAATGTCGCCTCGAATTTAGTTTGGATACTTAGTATTAGCTTCGTTCATCGAATATTCGGTTTGCGTGATGTAATTGATCTTATTGGATAGTACACGCAATTCTGACCTTATTGCATCATATACTTTAAGATGATTATGCAATAAACTATTACGCACGATGATACATCTTCCGTCACCTCGAGACGACAATTTTAACCGTCGTAAATGCCATTACAGTTCAGACGGTTTGGTCTTTAATTTAATTGAGTTACGATTTAAATTTGTTTGTCCGGTGTACTTATATAAATTTGCTTGTGGATTGAATGTGAGGCAGTGTGTCGGCCGTTGACCCGCCAAAATCTACGAACGCTTTTGTATGAAGCATGTTTTGTGCTATTGATGAGTGATTATGCTTATCGATATATGAAAATAATATTCTTTCTTATCTAAAATCTATTTTGTCTTTATTGGTACATTTTTGGTGTAATAAGGATAAGATTCAAACTTCAGTTTTGTCCAAGTAAATTTAGCAATTGTGGCACGTGTAGAAAAAAAAATTCTTATGTTTATAAACACCATAAAACTCATAAAACGAAGAGACGGAAAACCGGGAAATTCATAATTTTCTCAATCTAAATAAAGTTCACCTGACCGAACTTCGGTCACGGCGGCCAATCTACTCAGAGATCAGCCAGCTGCGCAGGAGATATTATAGTGCACAAGTGTACACGCAGACACAGGTGCACTCTTTGTTCCTTAACACTTAAAGCCCGTTCGGTCGGATATCCGATACGACCGGTCAGATCTGGCTGAAGACCGACTTTTTACATGGCCATCCGATGCATGTATCATCTTTCTTTTTAGGCAATTGAGTGATCACTCCGCATTGCAATCCAACCAAGAAACAACAATACAAAGTTCTCATTTCCCCATGGGATTTGAAGCCACGGCCTCCGGTTCACAAAGCAAGGGCCCATACCACTAGACTAGAGGGCTTACGGTTTTGCTTCCATGTTTATGATGTTTATCTTTGAGAATAAAGTTGATATTTTGCAAATAAGTGAATAATAAATAAATATTCATACATATATAAAATCAGTTCGGTTGATTGACAAAACGACATACATACGCATAAAGTTTTGTATGTGTTTATTCTAATGTTTCGTCAGTGTGAATTTATGGTAAACGGCTATAACGTGTTTCTATTAAATTGCTTTCTGTAATTACTAATATAAAACTTAATTATCCAGACACTGATACCTTTCATGATGAAATTTCTTGGAGTGTTGATTCGCTTTAAATCATAACCGCTTAATTCTAAATAACAGACTTAAAAACACTATCTTACGTCTCAATCATATTATGTCGTAACCGTTTGAAATATTTACAGAAAATATCCAATTTTTTATTCAAGTTTTCATTATTTGTATCGTCTTTTTTGATCCCGAAGGACATATATTATAATTACTGCATAACTATATTTTATTATCACCTCCGTAGCCTAGTGGTATGGACCCTTGCTTTGTAAGCCGGAGGTTGTCGGTTCGAATCCGCGGGGGGACAATGACATTGTGATGAGCCA
>JAOCPS010829730.1:0-10074 GCA_025505425.1 Graphium colonna
CACCTGCTGATTGACTTTTACGAAAACCGGATTGTCGGTTATTGATCTGGTGACCTTCAAGGTATTTCAGTAGTTGGCTGTTGATAATAGACTCCATTAGTTTTGGGAACAAGGAGATAATGGCAATCGGCCCTTAGTTGGATGGTTCTGAGCGACCGCCTTTCTTTAGGCGGGACGCTTACGTAATCTGTGGTGTTTAGGTAGAAAAACCGAGCGCATTATACCTAGCTGGTCAAGTCCTATAGCTTGCTTATTCTGTAGCCAAATAATGGCAGTCCGGTTGAATAATGTATTTTTGTACTTATTTTTTATTAATTTTTTCCATTATCCATTTTTTTATTCATTTTTATATTATAATGGTGTTGTCACTTTCAATGGGTGATGTAGGCCAATTATCAACTGGCAACTGAACAAGGTGTTTTCACTACTTGTTTAGTTGAAAAGAAGTTATTTTCTTAATTTTTTATCGATAAAAGACAAACGAATAGACGGCTCACCTGATGTTACACGATCCCGCCCCCGAAAGACTGAACATCCGGAAAGTTGTGAGTGCGTTGTCAACCTGGGGAATTGGCTAGAAGGGGTTTATTGATGACTTTTAATGAAGATTAAAAACAACTAACACCTCAACTGGCTGTAGGGGAAATTACAAGTGCATTGCCAAAGTTTAAGATATATTATAAACAATACTTTGAGATAGTATAAGGTGTGAAAACGGAACGGTGTTAGTATTGACATCCTGTCAGTTCTCGCACGCAGATATAATAAAACATATCAATATTATAAATATATAAGATATAATCATCAGAATATAACTCTACTTTTTGTCAAAAACGTGTAACTGGCGAAAACATGACTTGCAACAATTTAAAATGCAATATATAATAAAAAAATATTATCACAATTTTTTGAATAAATATTTATTCGAAAACTTGGCTAGTTTCCCTACGCGATGAATTTAATTCTTTTTTGTATTTAGTTTCAAAGATATTACATTTTTTTAGGTTCCCCTTATAAAATTACTCAAATGGAGTTAGCTAGTTTGTGAATTAAGGTATAGATGTATTGCTTTTTACAGACATAATTTTTATCCGAGTACATTTATTAACCTGACTTACCATAACTATCGTCTACTGACACTACTACCGTCGAGTGACACATTTATATCGCATACGGTGTATACGTCCCTGTATCTCTTTAATCCTTATCCAATCAAACAGTTCACATGTCATCATGCGGTTGGAATTAATTATTCATCACTAATTAGCCGCGCGCGCCGGCGGATCAGAGCGGCATGCCGGAAACAGGAAGGGGGCAATCAACATTCCTAAAAATATCACACATTTGGTGTTCATCCGGCGAGAGCACCGCGCCCCGCCGGCGTCGCTCTAGGGTTGTCTATGCTCGTCTTTTTTTAAATATATCGACAGCTTTCTTGGGTTATAATTTTTATTTCTGGAAAAATATTGGCTAACGATACAGTATACCGAATATAGAGCTAAAATCACTAAAAATTCGAACAGATAACAAAAGAAAAGTAAACTACAAATAAAGTAAATCCTACTTCAGTTTAACAGATTACATTGTTTTTTTTTATTTAATAAGGCTTACCAACTTAATGCATACAGGACATTAACATACAATATATATTTAAATGAATACTAAAGTTGACACAATTTATGTACATATTTAAATTATAGACAAACACAAGATTAATATATAGACTTACTTTCTGTACAATAGGAACCTGCAGTAAAAAAAAAAATATTATTATGAACTAAAAGTTACTTACCCTCATTAAGTTACGTTACACATATAACCTCCAATTGCAGCAAAATTATTATTTATTTATTACTGGGGGAACCCATGCTATAGAAGTTTGGTATGCTAAAAAAGGTATGTAATCCAAAATTTTTAATACGGTACATTTTTTTTAATCGTCCCCTTTGAATTTTGCTGCCATAAATATACGAAAGCTAAATTTTTGTACATATAGACGAATCTTAACAAAATCCAAAATTATATACTAAATTTATATTATATATAAATTTTATAATTTATATAATATATTTTGTAATTTGTACTTAAAGTGATATTATTAGCCATATATATTCATAAATAATTCATATTGCTTTGTAATGGTTTTTAGAGAACCTCACATAATTCATAGTTGTGTCAGCTAATACGAGTACTATAAGCAGCTTTTACTGTCGTTCTGTCCGTATGAAACTGAGTCAGTAGTTGACTCGATTCAGCACTGAATTTAGATTTATTTTACAGAGGAGACAAACCGGCAGGCGGCTCATCTGATGTTGAGTGTTCTAACCCATGGACTCCCGCAACACCGGAGGAGTTCACGAGTGTTGCCGGCCTATAATAACAGATATAGTAAAAGTAGTAAAGTAAAAGCCTATTTTTTAGTATCCAACTGCTGGGCTAAGGCCTCTTCTGGATCGAAGGTATATGACTTAGTCCATGCGGATTGGTTGACTGCACATATCTTAGAAATATAATTTCATAGATATGTGGGATTCCTCACGACGTTTTCCTTCACCGCAGAGCACGTGGTAAATCAGCACCTAAAATTGCAATTAGAAAATTTGCAATTTCATTTGTGCCGGCACCGGGGATCGAAGTCAGGTTCGCCTCAAGCAAACAGCATTGAATGCGAGTGCTCGAACACTGAGCTACCACGGCTCTAAATGACTGATATAGTAATATTAAGTTTATAAAACTAAACTTCATGCTTTTCTACAAGAAAAAATTAAATTAGAGAAAACTACTAATCCAAGGACAATTCTTTTTTATGGAAAGATAGACAAACGAGCAGACGGTTCACCTGGTGTTAAATGATCTCGTCGCACATGGACGCACGCAACATCGGGAGAGTTGCGAGTGCGTTGTCAACGTGGGAAATTGGATAAAATAGGTTTATTGGATAGAATGGGGTCGGGATTTGGAGCGGATAGGATTGGGAAAAGAAGAGGATAGATATGGCCATCCGGTATCCCCAAAAATCGTGCATACTTTATTTTATGCCAACTTTATAAAGGGCGATGGTACATCCCCGGGCGAGCGCGGCCGTAGAAGTGTAGCAAAAGCTATGAAGGGATGTTATGCTCTATCACCTTGTTACATATCTACCAAATCTCTCCCTCTCTCTCTCTTAAATAAACACTAAATATTATCTGAATAAAATTCACTGCCTAGGTTACACTTACTCTTTTAAAATTCGAGGTATAATGAACAATCAAGATGCTTAAACAAAAATTTAACTTGTGTAGATAATAAAATAATCCATAGAAATTTTTTATTAAAAATATTATCCTGGCAGACACAGTCCTGCGTAATATGTTTAAATATTAGATGGCAAACAAACCAACTGTTCGTTTAGTTATTAGTGATTACCACCGCCCACAACATCCGCAACAGTACTTTTGTATGTTTGTTGGAGTTACGATGTACGGGTTAGTATTTGTTTGACGTTCTTCGTCGATGTTAGAATTAAGCAATCTACAGATAGGATTTTTTATACTCTAGTATTCTTAATCGTTTCTTACTTTTCAACCGTCTTAAAAAAGGAGGAGGTTCTCAAATCGGTTGTGTTTTTTGTGTTTTCTGATTTCTTTCCTTTTGAACCAATTTTAAATTTTTAAAGGATATAATTACAAGGTATGTCAATTTTCATGAAATTCCGTTTAACAAATCCAAGTGCAATGGATCCGGGTCACTTAAAAACATATTAGTCTCGAAAACTAAGAATGCTAGCCTAATGAAATAAATTGTGTAAAGTTAATAAATGCTCATTAACTTAAGGTATTAATTATTTTTTTATGGAAAGGAAGACAAACGAACAGACAGTTTACCTGATGGTAAGTGATCATGTCGCCCATAGACAGACGCAACATCCGGAGAGTTGCGAGTGCGTTGTCAACCTGGGAAATTGGATACAATGGTTTTATTGGATAGGACGGGTCGGGATTAAGGATTTGGACCCTCCAAATCCTATAGGAGTGGGAAAAGAAAAGGGTAGACATGGCCATCCGGCATCCCCAAAAGTCATCTCACTTTATTTTATGCCGACTTTATAAAGGGCGATGGTGCTTTCCCGGACGAGCGTGGCCATAAAAGTACAGCAAAAGTTGTGAAAGTGTGTTATACTCTACCTGAAAAATACTCCTTAAATTAAGGTTATATCATAAAATATCAAATTAAAAAAGGAGACTTTCGACGATTCGAATTACGAAATTTTTGCATTTGATTTTGCTTTTGTTTGTAATCTGTCATTTAAGAGGATATATAAACCATATTAATAGTGTTGAATATTTATTATTCAACCTGTAATCATGTCGCTTACACCAAAAGCATGCACCAGAATCCTCACAATGCTGGAAACCGGTCGGAGTCAGCGCGAAACAGAGAGGTCTGTCGGTGTGTCGCTGTCAACAGTATTAAGAGTTCTCTGACGTTACGAGGAAACTGGCTCTAACCTTTGTAGACCAGGAACAAGCAGAATGAGGTGTACCACAGCACGAGAAGATTGATACCTGGTGAACACCATGCTTCGTAATTACTTTCTCACGGGAACTGAGCTTCGAAATCGGTTTCGACGCCTCGGAGGAAGTAACCCAAGCGAATGGACAGTAAGACGACGACTTGCTGAAGCTGAAATCACTTAGACCTACAAATTGGAGCGTAGTAATCGTATGTCAAGACTAAGATATGTCCAGAACCATTTAAATTGGACTATTCAAACGAGAGCAGCAGTTTCGTTATCTTGATGTAATTTTTAAAATAAATGAAATGTCGTGACTTATAAATTTTATTACTTTCATTTAAGGGGTATTATATTGTCTACTAAACACTGTTTGTTTTATTAAGCTAGCATTCTTCGTTTCCGAGATTTATACGTTTCTTTAGGTACCCGCATTCATTGCTTTCGAGAGCTCTCGTTTTAAATTAAAGTGACTGAAAGATTTGTTTCACGAACGTTTACATCTAAGGCGTTTGAAGTCGATTTGCAGCTTTTTGAAGCTGCTTTCTGTAAAAATAGTTATTTATAGAAGCGATTATCTCGTTGACGAAGTGCTACTGGGTCCTGCGTCGCCATACCACATAATTTTTCTGTAGAAACACAGAACATATTTCATAGAAGTGTTGTTTCTACAACAAATTATTAAAACGACTTAAAATGCCTTAAAAGTGAATGTTCATAATATATTTTAAATGACTTCAAAAGGAGAAGGTTCCCATAACTCATAATTCAGGCATAACTCCGGCATTTATATTTTCTTTTTCATATTATGTATACACTTTCGGATTGGTCCCATAAAATTAAAAAACTGTTCAGCAGTATGTTTTTGAAGTAAAAATAATGCAAAATCCTTCTTCTTTTTTCAATTCCACTAAAAAGAGTCAAACAACAATGGTCACAGTGAAAGATAACTTTAGAAGAATCATGAAACTAAAATTTTCTCTAAAAAACACATTCACTCGAAAGAGTCGGATTCAAAAATTAATTAAAGATTATATGTCCAATCGTAAATTCAATCAATTCAATATAAAAAAGATCCTACTCACAATTATCACACCTTAACCCCAATACGAGGTATCTCTTACGTAGTCTAGACCTGGAGGCAAGGATGACATGAAGGAAATTAAAAAAGGAAACTTATGCTCCTTTAGTGATGACATTGGTAGAAAAATCTCCACTTCGACCCTAGCTTGATAGCATTCTTGCTTGTGTAGAGACGCATGCAGGAAAGATCGGACCACGGACCAGTGTTTGGAATAATTCTATAAATGAATTCATACTAAATTGGGCCATACGAGTACACTAATTTTAATATTTAATCAACATTTTCTGTTTTTTTTTTCAATACACATTTTGAAGTGACAACTTCTTATGGGAAGGTATTCAGCTTCGTTACGTAACGCGTTACGACGCCAGTATGTCTGGCTTCTCTTTCTCGCAAATTTATGCCAGCGGTAGACAGGATTCTCCTCTCTTCTTCTAACCCACAGCGCTAGCCGTATTTTATAACTAATAAAAGATTTTATTTGCTAATAAATAACCTTTCCTTACATTATCATATTAATATACATAAACTTTAAGTAATAACCTAAGCTTTTTTTTAAGTTAAACAATTACAATATTAAAAGTTAAACTTTGTTAGATTTAGTTATCACTTCTGCCGGGCATCCCGAGATAAAAGTAAAGTAAGGCAACAGCCATTTTTAAATTGTCCCACTGCTGGGGAAAGGCCTCCTCTAGACAGAGGGTATAGGGCATAGTCCACCACGCGGCCCATAATCAAATATATGTATAAAATATTGAACGTTCTTATTAAAACCATGACGTACCTAAATTTCAGTCCCTAAATCGGTATTAAGATCTTGTTTACTAAATTTCTACAATATCTTCTGTTCTGAAGTGTGACCGGAGCGCATAATGTTATCAGTATCGGCTTATTAAGCCAAGAAAAAGAGTTCGTCTGCTATCTCTGTGTATATAATTTCACTTCTTTGCATATCTACATTTCTTCTGATCGCTCAAATCGCGTTGCCTTTTATATGCTAGCAATTTCTTTGGTGCCCTCTCTGTTGCCCGTAAGACGTGGTGCCCTAAGCAAATGCTTAATTTGCTTACGGGCTAAACATTGCTATAGACTCTCATATTCATGTATTTATTTCAATATTTTCATAAAATTAATGTTATGACTGGCGACAACAGTTCTTTCCTCGCCCAAAGGTTAACCATTCAGCGAGGAAATGCAGCCAGCGTTCTTGGCACCAAGCCGCGAGGAGTAGGGTTATTTGATTATTGTAGTTAGATTAGTTAATATTTTTGTTGTTAATTATTGTAAATAAAAAAAAATATATAATAATATAATATTGTTGCACATTTAACTCGGCAAATTTTGCACAGATTTGGCAAAACTTATTAATAGTTACAGGCGCTTACCTGTTACTACGAGTATAAAATATTCCCTACAACAAATATTGCATGTTTCATTAGAGCTTTATAAAGCGGTGAAAATAAAAACAAACAGTTTTAAATCTCATAAACGGGAATTACGAGGTGGTACGTAAGTTTTTTTTACGATGGCAATTTTATTTCTTTCTTTTTGGTTTCTGAACGAAATCATACGAAAATAAATAAGCGTTCAGAGAGCGTGGCCCGTCTTATATTCTGATTTTATGGGAATTATAAAATTTAATCACATCCTCTCGTTATTTAAACCATAAAGCTGTACGCGGATTTAAATTTTGAATTTTACAAAAAACACAAATGAACGGCAACCCATGGGATGTAATTATGTGGAGGGTATAATAAAATTCAATTTACGACATCCAATTTCGGACGTGTGTCATTTATTACCGCGTTTATAAAGTAATTATTAAGTCGTTTTTCATTTTGATCACTTCTAAGACCGTTCGTGTTAATAATACATTTAGTTCACCGTTCTCAATTGTGATTTTTTTTATGTGAAGAAACACGATCAAGCAAACGGTTCACCTGATGGTAAACGATCCAGTCGTCCATAGACACACGCAACATCCGGAGAGTCGCGAGTGCGTTGTCAATCTGGGAAATTGCATAGAATATTTTTATTGGACAGGATGGGTCGGGATTTGGAGGGGAACGGAATGAGAACGAAACGAAAACCCGAACGTGCCTGGCCGTAGAAGTGCAGCAAAAGCTGTGCAAAGATGTTATGCTCCACCACCTCAAAAGTTTAATATCGATTTTATTTAAAATCGTAATGTTTGGCAAAAATCCTACGAGTTTTAATGAACTCGTGAACAAAAAAAATATATATGAACACAACATCTATTTATTATACATATATATTTAGACATTGCACACATACGGACCGAATTGAAATTTCGTCAATAATTTCGTCGCTTTCTATGAGAAATCTTTACTTCACCATTAAATTATATTATTTATTATTATAAAGTTTTACACATTTTCATACAATATAACTTAAGTAAAATTTGTATAAAATTTAATAATCCGTATATAAAAAAATTAAAAGCCGTTACATTTCCTTCACTTTGGCCAACCCTAGCGCTTTCCGCCAGAATACTAGGCCGCTAGTAGGTGAGTCCGAAAGCAACTCCTTCCGTCGAGGCGTCTTCGCTCTTCGTAACATTAAATGAATGCTCTCATTAATTGGAAATGTAGGCACCTTCGTTCCGTACGTCCGTAATAAACGGGCTTCCGTCAAAATAAACAACGCGTTGGATATCGTAGATTGCTCCGGAGGATTACTTATGGCGGGAATACACATGACTGTAGCTGGCTCGCTTGCGTAAAAGTTCTTTGCATCTGTATCTTTAACACAAGTAGATAGCACAACATTTAATTTCGTTCATCTTACTGGCATGCAACGTGAGAGAGCGACGAGGAGGGCTACGTAACTGGCATGCATTTAACTTGCAAATCTATTCCCATTGCACCAGTAACTTGCACATGCCGTTAGCAAGCTTGCACGCTACTGTTCCATTTTTCATTTTTAGAGTTACGTAGTCCACTAGGAACCCTCATAGTTTCGTCAGGTCTGCCCGTCTGTCCGTCCGAGCTCAAACTGTGCCGTTTCTGCACCGATTGTCACGAAAATAAGCGGAGAGTTATAATCAAGACCCAAAAGATGTTTTTTTTAAATTATGTAAAAATCATAGTGAACAGTGATTTTAAAAAAATTCGACTGACTCCATCGTGTGTGATATCGTTTGAAAGGTATCTTAAAATGCATCAAATTGCTTAGAAACTAAGTAGGTCAAAACCTCCAGTCGCGAGATATCTTATTGCAAAGTTAAAATTAGAGCATCCCATCTTAACTTTTGAAATATTCTTCCAATAATTCTGAAATAAATGGGCTATATACCTGTAAGTAACTTTCTTCAACTAAAACTATAGATGACTCGGCATCATACCTAGTTATATTTATACAACTCGACAAACTTATGTACTTACATTCGTCCTAACAAAATGTATGGAGCCAACCGCAAAAGAAACCTGTCGGTATTTATTATGTCAAGCGGTCGGAACCATTTCATGGCTACGGAACTCTTTCATGTGCGTGCCCGACACGCTCTTGGCCGGGTTTTCAGGTATGTGTATTCCCGCCCTTATGGCGTGAACGTTGTTTATTTCTGTAAATATTAATAACGTCACGTTTACTTTGCGTTATCTGTGTTTTGTATTGCATGACTGAGTTGTTTTCGTGAAAAGACGTAGAGCACTTGTATAGTGTTGTCCATTTTGTGCGTATAGCGAACTACTTACTATTTAATAATGTAATTAATAAACATTGTAAACGTTATTGCAAAAAACAAACCGTACCAAGTTGCACATACATAGTTCAAACATCTTTTTTTGGAGACTAGACTTATTATGTTAACTACTACACTACGTTCTTTTCGTAAAGAAAACTTGGGTTTCGAAGATATTTGATAAGATCGAAAAATTGATACATAGAAAATAACTTCCATTGCTTTCTACACATCTATGGCTTCTGCGCAAACGTTATGTAGGCAAAGCAAAATTCATACTTATATTTAATATTTTTTAATTAAATTCCCTGTTTAAAACTGAAATCCATGAAGCGTAATATCGTAAAAAATTATAGAAAAAATTACTAAGTATATTTTATCTTTATGCATAATTAAGGATTTTTGGTAACACTTTTGAGCATTGTCCTGTGTGGGAAACTTACCTATTGGGTTATTACCAATATACTCGTAAATTTAATGTTGATTTCATGACCGGTTTGCGCAGATGCTTTGGCTTCTATGTTGCAGGCCGTTGGTTCAAATCCTGCCTGAGACAAATATTTGAATGACCTAGAATATATTGTTTCAGATACTGCGTAAATGGAAGTATTTGTGATATTCATGTTTTTAAAACGTGCTTGCAATACGAATCACAAAACTTGTGTAAGTTCAGGGTTTTTAAAGAATATATAAAAGATTTGAAACTTCTTTGAGGTTAACAAAAAGGGCTTTATTTATTTTTAAGCTTCTGTACAAAGAAGTACAATGGCGGACTTAATGCCAAAGGCATTG
>JAOCPS010829841.1:0-10074 GCA_025505425.1 Graphium colonna
ACAAGGAATTTAAGGGTTTTAATCGTTTAGATTGTGAATGTTTTTCACAATGGAACTTATATTTATGGGCACTGTATTCATTTCTCTCTGAATCAAAACTTCTTTAAAGAAGTTTTTTTTTATGGTAGGAATCTTCTTTTTGGCGGAATAAAATTCATAGACTTTTCGTCTGATAACTCCAATAACAAAATCATCTACATGAACAAATCCACTTATTCGTATTCACCACACAAGCAGAGGCTTGCCTGGTGTGCGAATTTTGGTACCAGCTTCTTCTGCTGCTTGGCCCTCTTTAACAATAATTGAAATTAGCCCTTGACTGTTACAAATGTTTTGTGATTAAACATGTGTGGTAGAAATAAATTCATTGTATTCATATATTTGTAAGAGCTGAGTGGCGACTGTGGATAGAGCGTCGTTATCAATAATTTAAATGATAACAGAGTGACTATTTTAAAATACTGATTTATAAATATATTATTGATATCCTAGTTTTGTTGACGGACCTTGTTTGACGGAATTTGAGGAAATTTTACCCTTCATAAAACAGGTCTAAAATAACAAATCAGCCTGGAGGACACACACTACTTCTTGTACAATAATGTTTTATCTTATTATGTTAAAAACGTTCAGTCTTCATATTTGTCTCCATCCCTATTATCATTTTGGGTAATTTATATAGTATAAACCGACAATACTAACCTGTTGCATCCGAAATCCGTTTGTATATTTGATTAAACAAAATGATAGGAGCCTGCAACTGAGTTTCTTATTCAAAAAATGGTTTCACATGTAGAATAATCCGGGCATCATCTTTTATAGCTTTCGGCATATTTAATGCTTAAAATTCAGAATTGTCGCAATAAAACACACGGAACACTCGAAAGCAGTAGCCACTGACAGTCGAATAACATTTTAACATGGCGACCGTAGTTCCTATTTTTGCCACTTCACAAATAAGTTGGTTGCACTTTACTATCCAATTTTTCCATAGTGGAACAATGTAGAAGCTCATGCTTACCTATTACATATATATATACAAATTAAAAAATTTCGCTCGAAAAGTATTAATCATTTTTCGATTAAAGCCCAATTCTTCCTATTTATTCTCATTTTATAAGTTTTCAATTTGTATCTGGGTACGTAACAACTTTTATGCAATTTTCAAAGGATTTTGTATAATTGTTATTTATAGGGAAACCTGGCGCACTTAGGATAGTTTCTTTAGATCTGTATTTCCTATTTTATTACAGTAATACATAAGTCGTTTGGAATAATAATGTTTACGGTTGTGAAACTTGAGAAAACTTGAGTTTTTGTTTACCTACAATAAATAACAGATGGGGTGATGAATGAATGATTACTTATGTAAAAGGAAAACAAGCTAATATTCATCCATATATTATCACTTCGCTGGCTCTACACATCAATAATTCCAAGACTTTGAGCAATCAGTTACGGTGTAGAAAAAACATATTCCCTAATTTGTTTCCCGTGCGAGCTGTAAATTTACAAATGGAGTATGCAATGTTTGATTTATATTCATCCTCCTTATTATATTATTTTAACTCCTACAGAATTTTTTACAAAAAAAAAACTTCTGTCTTGTCCCCAAAAAATGTTTGTACTTGAAGAAAATTGGTACGGTATGCAATATAATGGCCATACCAAAAATAGCCATTGTTCTTTGCACACAGATAGGTTTTTAGCTGGATGAACATAATCAACAGATGTTGGAGAATAAATAAGAGTTAAATACCTGAGGACATTTAATTAATATATTTTAACCTTGTAATTATTTCATTCTATATTAATTAATTTATGGTAAATAATTGTGTGTGTGATTTCTTCTTTGATCCATAAGACTATTGATTAAACATTTTGTAAACGTATCAGCATTATATATCAGCATTCTAATATTTTGGAATGAAGTTAAGATAAGTTTTAAAAAAAGATATGATATTTATATCATATAAAAGTAAACTATTTAAATAAAAAAAAAATAGTACAGAAAATCTTGTCAATATATTTATTTCGTTACAATCTATACAATGAAAAATACGTTATCTTACCCACATTTTCTTGGATGTTATATAAACAAAAGAACTAATTGCAACATAGCTCTGAAGATATCCTATCGTCGGAATGAGGAGGTGCTCATATATGTAATGGGGATTGTGCAGATGTGAGTTGACAATTCACATCGAAATACAAGCACTCGTGTTAATACATACGCCTTAAAATACTGTAAAACATGGCAATCTCTGATGTACTATAAATGACAGAAAATATAAAAATAGGAAAGATAATCTTTGTTATGAGCTACATGGAAAGCAACTTTACAACAAGTTTTTTGACACCAAACATGTAACAAAAAAAAAACTTCACGATGGTAGACGTACGCATATTTTCTCGTGTATCGTGACGACATAAAGCAAATATTCTTTCAGTAAATTATGATGCCTGATGGTCAAAATTTCTATCGCCATTTTGTATTGCTGTTAGCTGAAAATATAGAGAAAAGTAAGAACTAATGTTTGTATTATATACAATTAAATAGTTTATTTCATAATAAACGATGATACGAGTAAAATATGAAAGTCATCATAAACTTGAGACTTTTTTATTACAATGTAACACATTACCCTTATTTTTTTTTACTATTTACAAACAAAGAAATTTCTACGTTTTCTTGTAGATATTATATAAATGGAGACTTGTTATTAATTACTCATTAATCATGTATATATTTCTATATTAAGCATATAGTAAAACGTACAAATTGGTTTTGTATAATAAAAGTAGCTTTTTTTTAAATTTTGTGCACATATTATAAGTAAAAATAAATGAAATACACCGAGATGGTAGTATCGTTCAAAAGCTTATTTATTCCAGATTCTGTATGCAAAAATTGAATTTGCATAAAAATACGACGAAACATTTTCCTGAATAACTCATACATTTTTCCCTTTTCCTTTTTTGAAGGCATACATTTGTACTTTACTTAGGCTTTTTTAAGCTAAAGAAGAACCATCGAAAAAACAGGAACGATTTTTTATTTTTATTACATCAATACAATATATGATCAATTGAACTGAACAAGCTACCATGGATTAACAAGTGCAGAGCATCGGACACATCTGATTTTTAATATATTGTTAAACATAAAGGAATTTTTTATTAAATTTGCTCTCTGAATGTTTCGAAAACTTTTGTTTATTTATTGAAATTTTAATTTATTAAACATTTGTCAATAAATATTGAAAACATTTTCTGGTTTTTGCAAATTTATACCTGGATACCCTAAAAACTCGTATTATTCCTTTCTACAGCATACATATATGTTTACTTTATGGAAAGACATGAATTGAGTATGTACGTATATGATTTTTTTAAGTATATTTGTATTATGACAATATATAATATTTCCAATTTTACAAATATCATTTATGATTTCATCGTGCAATATTCGGCTGTAGCATACGAGCTACCTTGTCCTTCAATAATTTAGTTTGTTATGAAACAAAATTTAATAATAAATGGCACTAAACATATTTCTTTAATTAAATATTTTTTTTATATTATTGTGTTGTTATAAACGTTTAGAAATTGCGTTAAATACAGGTGAAGCTAATAAAAGCGTGTTAATAAATTCGTCTATTCGTTATAATACAGCAGAATATTCCAATAAAAGTTTCCATATTTTTTATTTTATTAATTTTGTTTTGTTCTTTTGAATGAAACATAAATAAAAAATTTTTCATTATTGTTTTACTGTTTTCTTTCAGCTCTTTTACGTGCTCGTGAATGAGCAAATTATGTAAATTTTTCTATAAAGACAATGTTTTACAAAAAATAAGGAACAAATATCTAAATTTACAGCCAGAGTTTTACGGACTACATAAAACTTTCAAAATCCAAAAACCCTCTTAAGATATTTAGCAAAATGAAAACAGGGAACATAAAAAAACATTCATTAGCACAACTGTAATACTATGTATTAAACTGGCTTATACTATTATGCGAGCAAAGTGCCGTTGGTGATGAGTGTCTTTATATTTTTATTATTATAATATATGCTATGTTTTTTGTCATTTGGAGAGAGTTGTTGTGTAAGCGATTAATTCTTTGACACTTAGAGAAACTCCGGTACAAAAAATTGCATACTCATTTATCTGGCAGTAACACAGAAGCTCGAAATAATGGAGAAAAGTTTACTTCGTTTAATTTGTAATAAAAAGAAAAGAAAGTTATTGTTCAGCTCTATTTTATACTGTTTCAAAGGATTTATTCATAAAAATTTGCAGACATTGTAACAAGTAAAATAACAAGTTCAACAAAAATTAAAGAACAGACATCAAATGTTACCGGCAGAGTTTAGAACATTCTATAAAAACTTTTAACATTCTTGGGCCCTTTTAGATATTAAGGTGAAAACATAAAAAGAAAACCGTTCTTGTTTTTTTTACTTAACTATTTTTGTGATAAATATGTCTAAATTTAATTATACGAGAAAATATTTAATCCAAGGCTGGCAATACACATGTAACTGTACGGATATCCGTCCGACAGTATTTCCGTTTTGTCGTGGAAGGGAGGTTTAGCGGCCGTGGGTAGATGCAATCCATTAGGTAGCAAGGAGGAAGACATGGCTGACCGAGAGGTTGCTTAATAGAATTAGTTCGGTAACAGAAGAAAGATCTGGATGCGTCTGCGCTGCTCCTAGCCCAGATCAGGATTTTTTTATTGAAAAGAAGACAAACGAGCAGACGGTTTACCTGTTGGTAAGCGGTCCCGCTGCCTATAGACACACACAACATCCAGAGAGTCGCGTGTACGTTTTTAACCTTTGAAATTGGATATAATAGGTTTATTGGATAAGATAGGGTCGGGATTCAGGATTTGGAGGGGAAAGAAATGAGAAAATACAAAGAGTAGACATGGTCATCCGGCATCCCCAAAAGTCACGCATACTTTATTTTAAACCGATTTTATAAAGGGTGGTGGCACTTCTTCGGGCGATCGCGGCCGTAGAAGTGCAGCAAAGGCCGTGAAATCTTTTGCAGCATAACATTGGTGCTCTACCACCTCAGAAAACCTGCCCTCTACAAACAAGGGAAGAATTCGAGGGGAAGAGGAAGTATCACTATGTCGTTCTTCCTATGCTTCGCGACTTGGCGGGGCCTTTTCACCAACCGTGGTGGAGCCACGAGGAATGGATTTTTTCCCTTTGGGATGAACTGTAGTGGGGGCTCGGAGGCTTGTTAATAATTAATGCTCGTTTTCCTAGTGCCCAAGACCTCATGCACTTATTCGTGAGGGTTTGTCATTTGAGGTTATTGTTAAAAGAGGTTGTGTAGGAAGGCGAGCTCGATGTATCAGCGCATCTTGCTTGGAAGGAGGGGGAGCTATCCTCGAGGAGGTTCTGCGTAGGCAGCCAACATTGGGTTTTAGTCGGTAAGAGATATAAGTCTTTCTTGCTCTTCTATCGAGAGAAGGGATCACGACTAGCCTTCGAATTACTAAATAAAACTTGACAAATATATAGAATGTTGTGAAGTACGAGCCAAAATACTAATATTTTAAAGATAAGTCAAAGAAAAAATTTTGTTTAATTGGAATTTGTTGAGCAAAATAAATTATAGTGCAATATTGTGTAAGAGTATGGAGTGTAATTTATTTCAAGTGTCAAAATTATACGAAAAGAAAAGTATATACCGAACATATTTTATCAAATATTGACATTAAAGTATATTCGGGAGCATTGTGGTTGGTTTTACTCATCAGCAATTCGAAAATTTAGGGCTCTTGGACAATGTTAAATTGTGTACACATTTCCTATGAAAAAAAAAGCCAGTCATAACTTTTACCAGTTAAGATTTCTCGCGTTTAATGACTTTTACATTATCTTTCTTCTTTAAATCGATATAATAATTTCTATAAAGGTTTGACTTTTTCTTAATGTAAATGTAACTCAAATATTATGGAATTAATAAAATGCATCTTATACAATACTTATATCATAGTTATATTTAATTACTAAAACAGAAAAAAGCAAAAAATATAATAAATAATAAACTATAGAACTTCTTTCGTGATAAAAGGTATATTTTTGTTTTCTCGATGTGTGTACAATAGATATAGCGAATTCGACATCCTATTGTACGTCCTGTCGTCAGAATGATGAGGTGCTCATATCTTTAATGAGAACTGCACGGATACGAGTCGACATTTCGTAGAAAGTAGAAACCCTCGTTTTAATACGTACGGTAAAAAAGGTTTTACAACACGACAGTTAAACAATTTCTTAATAAGACGTAGACTAACTTAACATAGAAATGTAATGTTTCTACGACTTACGACAAAATAAGCCAGAATGTATATAAAGACGTATGTAAATATGCGTCTAATTTTTCTCTCAATATGTGCTTCCATTAAATTTTTACTAAACACTTTAGTTCGAATGTTTAAGAAATTTATATTAATTTTGACTCAGAGCTGTAGAAGTCCATAATGAATAAGTTTTAAAAAAGGTTCATGAAAACTTTGGGTATTTTTACAATAAGGGCGTAATAAGTATCAAAATTGACGTTTAAACATTTATTGACGTTTAAAAAATAAATTTGCTGATTTACGTATATTGCTGATTTACATATAAATCATTAATAAATAATTGATTAAGAAGTAGAGTATAGCATAACATTGAGGTTGTAGAGTCACTCAATCTGTGAAGTACCAACGTCCTTTACTAAGTTGACATAAAATAAATTATGCATGACTTTAGGGGTTGTCGAATGGCCTAAATTACCTTTTTCTTTTCCCTTCAAATCCGTAACTCTGATCAGATCCCATCAAATAAACCCCTATTCCACTTTTCTCTCTACTTTCCCAGGTTGATAATGTACTCACAACCCTCTGGAAGTTGTGAGGTGATCAGATGATCAGGTGAACCACCTGCTGGTTTGTCTTCATTTTATAAAAGAATGAGGAATTTTCACATTTACGAAGTCAGCATAAAATTCCACTCCATTCCACTCCGAATCCTAAGTATGTTTTTGATCAATCCCTTCCAAGGCTGGCAACGTTTCCACAATTCTCTGGTAGATGTGTGTATCAGGTGAACTCTGTTGTATGTCATCCTTCCCATAAAAAAATAACACCAATTACAACGATTAATATACTCGTAATCATATTATCCTTGTTAATTAATCAGTACTATCCACAAGATTGAAATGTCATAAGATAGTATTTGGTTCATAGTTAAAGTTTTTTTTATTATCAATTTATATACAAACAATAAAAATCATCAATTGCCCAAAAATAGTTACTTTAAATTTTAAAATATACTACAAATATAATTTAGTCACGTAATAAACCCTCAACGCTTTAAACCGTAAACTGCTTTTAATAATTATTCAACCGTAGACCCTAGACTATAAATTCGACTGTAGCAGGCTTGACAACGTGGAGTGCCTTTACACCTTTGTGCTACGAATGGCTACGCATAGCTACGGATAACTACGCACCCTCTACCGTGACTTGATTTTTGACGCTTTGGAGGTTTAATAAATACCCGTTACTGACGGCTTTAGCTTAAAATAAAGGTACTGTAAATATCTTACACTATATACAATATATTACTACAGTAAGTGTGAAATATGCCTTTTAAACTAAACATTTTCTTACCCGCTACACACTTCAAATTTATTATGCAAATAGTGCTACGTAATTCTTGCAGTGAAAGTATTAATCCGCATTGGGGCGTTTCGAAGAAAAGACCTGTATTGCGACTTGTAAACAATCTATTTTTTTAAGATTATTTACAAAGGTTGAGTTTAAATTGTTTTTAGTTAGAACTTTCTTGCAAGTGACTTTTATTACAATTGGTCAATATATTCAAAAGATACTCATAGTTGTAGTACATTATTTGTTTTGGTATTACGACAAAATTCAAATTCAATTCAAGTTCAAATTTCTTTATTCAATATTGAAGTGATAATACTTGCTTATCAAGAATACTTCCACCGGTTCGCAAAAGCAAGCCACTGACCTGAGAACAACTGGCTTAAGAAGCTCAGCGGGACTATTTCTTTAAAGCATGTAATAAAATATACAAACAATAAATATTACTTGAAAAAGCCTGGAGCGAGCAGTTCATTACCAGGGCGTATTATCATTTAAGTAATCATTGGTATCATTTATAATTCTGTCCCAGAAAATATTTATTTATTCTTCTCAGTCTATATACAGGAAATATAAACTTATGTTTGTTTCTTGTATTTCTGTCATGCGCGTTGCTAAATTTAACAAATTGATTTTTATGTCTATGAACGTACATAATATTATCAAAGACATATTGAGAAGCGACAGTCAGAATTTTTATATATAATATAATTTAAAAATGAATTACTATGATTGTATGTCTTTTCACCAAATAGTCCATATGACATACGCGTACTTTTATGTGTTTCAACGGTGGGCCATACATTGAAAACTAATGTACGTTGAATTCAATTTTTACTAATAGTAAATAAAAGTAGTAATAGTAAATATGTAATTTTATCAGTTATATTGACCTAACTTCTCCATACGAGTTATATTTGTAGGAACAAATATATGTTTTTGTTTAATGTTGTTGTTAATATTTGTTAAATTATAGATGTGAAGCGAGCAAGTAGTCCACTATGGTCTGAAGTAAGCATATTAACGAATAACTTATTAACTGGCTCACGATTTGAAAAATTTTGTCTATACAAGTTGCCAAAGAAGCAAGAAGATTCTAGTTGACTCATTAAATGACTTAATAAAGTTATATGACTTACGCGAATATTAGACATTTTTAAATTAAATAACTTTACGGATTTTATCGCGGTTTAACGTCGCGTGATTAAAAAGTTATATGAGTTTAACAATGATCTGAATCTAAATGTGGTAGTAGAATTATCTGATAAAATCACCACAAATAACAATGAATTTATGTATTAGACTCAGATAACTTCAATGAAATTCCTTCTAATACATTTTCAAAAGATTCATATAATGCACTAGGAGGTCTGTATACGCATACAACAATAAAGTGCTCAAGCTCTGCACAGGCAATTTCAATAGTCTGTTCAATAGACAGTCTCATAATGTCCTTACGGTCCCTACATTTTAAATTGTTGTTAATAATTATTAAAGAGCCACCGCGAATCGCTTTTTCCCTACTGAACAGACTAATAACCTGGTGACATTTAAAGTTCAATTTGATTTGATGTTGGTTTAACCAATTCGGTAACACATAATAATTATCTATATTGTTATTATTTAGGAATAATTCAATTTCAAGGTCTTTATCGAACGTACGTTGAATGTTTTGTTGCACCAGGTTACGATAATGTTTGTTATTATTACAATTATTATTTATAAATGATTTCTTATATAAAATTACAGCGTTAAGTCCTACCCGTGACCATGAACGCTTTAAAGGATTCGAAACGTCGGGTGATAAAATTTAAAAATAAACCGCGATAAAATCCGTAAAGCTGTTTAATTTAAAAACCATTTTTTAATCTTACTTTTACATTTATTTCTGCTTATAGCAACAATATTTAATTTTTGATTTAATTTTGTGTATATTACCGGTCCCAAAAGGAAGGATCTTCTTCCAAATGCCGTTTTTGTCTTTGGTGCAATCCAGGTTTTGATCCTTTTGTTCCTTCCGAATGCAATAGTTTCATCTAACGATTTTCTGTGGACACGCAATGCAACACTTAAGATGTAAAGCTCTCACTCTACTCTTATACAGAGGGTTGATGTCGCACATTATATAGATAATAGTTGGAAAATCAAATGGTTTCTTAAAAGTAATCTTAGGGACAGCGCGTTGTGTGTGTTGCAGCTACAATGGGAGGTACTGGGCAGCACCAGACATAAAATATAAAGACAGAGGGCAGAATATTTATTACTTCTTAAATATTGCCTTACATCTGGCTATTTCTTATGGAATGAAGAATTCTACATACAGATGGCGGTGTAGCTATGGGCTGCCCAGTATCTCCCATTGTAGCTGATATATTTACGGAGGAATTTGAG
>JAOCPS010829952.1:0-10073 GCA_025505425.1 Graphium colonna
ATGACCAATGTTTCCTGAATACTAAGACTAGACCTGGATAAACTGCAGTACTACCGAAAACATGTGATAATAGAATGTCCAGCACTCCGCTCTTCTATTTTTTTCATTTTTTAAAACGCTGTTTTTATTATGACATCAAAGTCTTCTATTACAAGGACGTTTGATGAACATAAATAGCACAAAGATAAGCATCTAGATCCGAAACAACTATTTATAGGTCGTAATCGAACCCACGATCTGCGACGCCACAGCCAATAACTTAGCATCTTGCTGGTCAAGTTAAAAAGCTGTAAGAATTGACAATCCAGTGTACAGCTGACATTTAACTAAAGACAAATAATACATAATAAACAAATCAAAATTTCAGAAATTTAAAAAGGAAAGAGACATGTACAATTTCAGATGTTTCTCATAAATTCAGTTTTCGGCAGATTTGAAGTGTCCTTAGAAAAAGTAAGTAGTCTTAAATGCGTGCGATTTGAGAGAGTCATATAAAATGGATGAGATATAAGACGCGTTGCTGCCGTTAGCTTGAGTCCCGTCTTGTTTGAAGATTAACTACTATAATCAGGCAATTGAAGAGGATTTTTGTATCGCTGTAGACGTCTGAGTGCTCCGAGGACAGGCTCTTTATGTCAAGTAAGTCAAGAGAGTCCCCAGCAATAATTTATAAGTTTTCGCAGTGGATAATAATGTAAATAATTTAGAGTTTTTAAAGGGATACATTCACGCTATTTTTGCAATGACTTGATTTAATGGATTGCTCTTTAATATTACTTTATCTTGGCCTCAATCGACTTCTTAATGAGAAAGTTATATGTGTATATAACGTACTTAATGTAAGTTTGCTTTAATATACGTATAAACGTACAAATTTAACCTTTTCGATACAACGTGGTCATCATCTCGCGTCAGTGATGGATGGTGAGGTGTGCCTTATCAAGAAGTCACAAAACTTCATTTTTGTAAAAAAGGAGTGAAAACTTCAACCAAAATGTATAAAGATACAGTCTTATGTCGTATTTTTAAACCTCTCAGAAATACGTATTTAAAACATTTACCGAGAATTTTTCAGCAGGACTCTGCACGCGGCCACAAGGCACGAATTACTCAAGCCTAGCATGAAACCAACTTCCGAACTTTATAAGGACAGAAGACTGGCCCTCGTCTATCCCAGACATTAACCCCTTAAACTTCAAATTATGGTATTTTTTTTTGAGAATATGGCCTGCTCTAAACGACGCGACGACATTAAGTCACTTAAAAAATCTTTTGAGCAAGCAGTGGCGAAATTTCCCTTGGAAACAGTGTGTAAATCCATAGATTCATGGCCAAAGAGTTGTCTTGTGAACTTCATAATAGACAAAGAAGGTCACTTTATATATATTTTTTAATTTTTTGCTGAGACTTTAATATATATGTAGGTATAAATTTTATAAATATTATAAAAAAAAATATTTTCATTTGTAACAGAACTTATGGCTAAGCTAGGTATATTCCATTTATTGTGTGAACTTGTGTACTTTAAACTGCCAGAATAGGCTTATATGCAGTATCAAAAGCAGTATTCTTTTAACATCTCAACTTGTTATTAATGTTATTTTAAACGCACATACAAAAAACAACATCGATATAGGTATAGGTAATTCTTCATACGTACATGAGCAATGTTTATATGTTATTGTTCCTAAAACTGCTAATTTTATTGGAGCTATTAAAGGAAAGGACTTGGTACTCGATTGCCATTATTTTACATAAAAAATTCTTGGTTGTGTAGAGTTTAGTAGTGGTAGAGCATAACATCCTTTAACAGCTTTTGCTGCATTTTTACGGCCACGCTTATACGGGGAAATACCACCGCCCTCTATAAAGTTGGCATAAAATTAAGTATGCATGACTTTTGGGGATGCCGGATGGCCATGCCTACCCTTTTTTTTCCGACTCCTATCTCTTCCAAATCCTTAATACCAACACATCCTATCCGATTAACCCATTGTAGTCAATTTTCCAGGTTGACAACGTCAAACGTGTCCATTGGCGACGAGATCA
This sequence comes from Graphium colonna, assembly GCA_025505425.1. Taxonomy (NCBI): domain Eukaryota; kingdom Metazoa; phylum Arthropoda; class Insecta; order Lepidoptera; family Papilionidae; genus Graphium; species Graphium colonna. The sequence goes on from JAOCPS010829952.1 coordinate 2,050, forward strand.
CTTACCATCAGGTGAACCGTCTGCTCGTTTGTCTTTCTTTCCATAAAATAAAAAAGAAGTCAGTTTTTTTGGTGTTTTTTAATTTTTTGACCTTACATATGTTCTCAATTTCCTGCATTACATAGGACAATATTCTCATTTTACCGGATCACTCAATATCAACAGATCTGCGACTTAGTGGGAATTAAAACTTTTAACTCAGTTTCTTTGTCTTACTGCGATTCTTTACTAAGCCACTTTACACCAGCGGTATTTCCAAGTGGATACGAGCAAACATCTTTTGTTTTTCTTGTTAAAAAGGGAATCATTTAAGTTACAATAAGGTTTTCTATTTCCCTTGAAATTATTTAATTTCTTAATCATACATTGGTACAATTCACAATAAATGAACAAATGCAAAACAAATGGAAAAGATGAAAAATTTTAAAAATTGCTAGTTTTATCGAAGACTGGTTGGCACAGTTGCTAAACCCTTGGCTTTAGTGTCGCAGTTCGTTCATTCAAATTCCACACATAACAGTTGCTTATATGAATTACAGAAGTTTTTCGGATGGGTGTATATTTACTTGATATATATGTATGTAAAATGCCCTAGCAACACAAGCAAAGAGCTTATAGCAAGGGCAGCGTTAAAAAAAAATATATTAGTTAGGGTTTCTACGTTAATAATGTTGTTTTTTAAAAAATCTATTTCTATTCTAAGTGTTGTATTACTTATTTTACTTCATTTTAGTGTTTACTAACATGGTTTACTAGCATGATCGTGCACGAGAGCGCACGTACAAGGAGTGTACGAAGGGAGGAAGTTGCTTTACGTATGCTTATGCGTGCGTTCACATATTCGCTTGCAGGTTGTAAGGAGGTTTTTAGCAGAATATTACTCATTTTTTGTAACCTTTTTATTTATCTAAAATCCCTGTACTTAAACGCTTATTCTGGTCTATTCATGGCCCACGTCTTGGCTTAAACAAAAGGTAAACTAAGAGTAAAGTTAATTAGACTCTCACTGATGTCCCATTTTGAAAAGCAGTTTGGGTTAAAGGCAAAGAAAATATCTGTGGTTTTTTATAATAAGGAAAAAAACATAATGAAAAGACAACATTCATTACTCAAACAGTTTGCAATAGGCAGTTATCCGAATTTTGCTTGTAAACTATCCTTTGCAATTGCTACAAAGTTTAATGCGTCGACGAAAATAGTTTTCACATAATTTAAATAAAAAAGAATCCTTTTTTAAATAAAATGAGTGTGAACACAAATAATTTAAAAATTATTTGGAACATCAGATTTTAGGAACATAAAAGTAAATTGAAGTTAAGGCGAAATTTTTGTAAAGACTTTTTAACATAAGTCTTTACAGAAAATTTTCTAGCTAAACTTCAATTTTATGAGAATATTGACATCCCATAAAAAATTAACCCTTTACAAGTTTCATTTCGTGACAAAGAGTAGCTTACGTTCTTTCCGAGGGTGTTAACATTATCTATCAGAAAATTAATGACATCAGTTTAGCGGTTCAGGCATGAAAAAGTAATAGATAGGCAGATTTACTGTGTTACTTGAAATAAATGCTTATCTTATACAAAATATTATTAACACAAGGTCTGCATTAATGTTTTATCTATTTCTCCATAGGTAGATTCAATTTAGTTACGTAAATGTCAAGTATTAATTTTTGACAAATAGATGTTATATAAGTAACGATTTAAGGATTCTGTTCATTTGATTAGAAATACACCTTTCATACGGCTTTTATTGCTAAAAATTGAATATTTTAAACGTAACTTTGGTTTACGTAATAATTGAGGACTAAGGAAAAATTATGATTATAATCAAGAAATAAATAAACCCGTGTTCTACGCGGACATTCACATAAAACAATAATTCTTTATTCCTAGGAAATCTTTCACATTTCGCATTACTCACATAGACGCTGGCTTCGCTTGGCTCAGATCCAAATTATGCATATAAAGCTAAGGTTTTGCTTTTGCGCTCTTTGATTACTTATTAGGTTATTCGCACATATATAATAAAACATGATGCGATTTTTTTTCATCTCGTTTTAATATTGTTGTAAGACATTGTTATTGTTTACATATATGCAGCAGAACCTACGTCTACGTTACACGCAGACCCTTACCAGGGGTCATAATCAATAATCATTTCAGTCAGTCATCATGTGACGCAAGGATTGTTATTAATTTTGACATTTAGGCTTAACACAAACGATTGGGTAATCATTTCTTCAAATATTCATTCAACTTATTATAAAATAAATTAGTATCAAATCTAAGATAATTTCTGTAAGTTACTTGTGTCTGTATATCCAACAGATTATGTTCAATTCCTGTACGAAAACTATATAGTTATAGCAGTCCGTGGCACAACCTATTTCCATTACCAACAAGTTAAACGATGAAATATTAATTTAGATTGATAAAAAACTAAACGATATCTTAATTAAAAGTAAATCGATATGCAATAGTAATATTATAGACAGCAGCTTAATTTAAGAACGAATTCAGTACAAGTCACAACATAAACATTTGAAAAAGAATTCAATGCAAACAAAAAAAAAAGAATGTTGACTTATATGTGGATCACAAAATAAAAATGCTATTTTTTCACATAATAACAATAGGTAGTTGAGACGAAAGTGTTCTTCAATAAAAACTCTATTAATAGACAGATCACATCTTAAATTTGTAAATTTGAGATGCGATCTGTCTATTAATTTTATCCATAAACCTTAGGTTCGTAAGCCCAACTTAATTGTTGTGAAGAAAAACAAACAATTGCGTGCATAATGTATGGTACACTATGCAACTATTTATTTATATTAGTTCCTTATAAACTTGATCGTCTTTATATTATACTTGAATGCTATAACATAAATATATAACGTAAATTGTATTTTCTTTAGTTTCTTTTTATTGTACGATTAAAGTGTTGTATTTAAAATAGACTTGTATGTATTGAGTCGGTAGAAAATGTTACATTTCAGGAAGTATTAAATAAGCAAAATGAGTTCAGTAGAACTATCATAAATGTCGTAAATAAGCAACGTACGAATACTACACAAGAACCAGGGTCACAGCATGTGTTTCCCATTTAAAATACAAGGTAATATAAACAACACTTTTTATATTTTATTTGTTTCGTTTTGAAAGATACCATATATAAATTCATATATATGCTAACTAACTCGCTAACATATTTCTTAAGGACTACTGAATACGTAAAATGACACACTACACAGGATTGTCCAAATGTCACAAATAGCTTGCTTTTCAGAGATGCTTTTTTTCATGCTCATTAAAATCAAGAAGAAATATCCTTTCACATAACAATTTCATTTTTGACATCATTTTTGGATAGAAAATAAGATGAACGATTATGTAATTTTCGTAATCATAGAACATTTGTATAACGTGAAAAGATTTTATATGTTTTTCTTGTAATTACAGAATGCATGCTTTATCGTGTCGAATGAAGATTTTATTCTATGCTTATCTCGACTTACATAATAAATGCGAACGTTTTGTTGTAATAATTAACATCTTAATAAATCTCGGAACTAGACGTATTCCCGTCAAGAATAGATTGAAGAGCTCTAATGCAACAAATTTAACTCCGAAATGTGTATCCGAAAGTTAATGGTTTTCGATTTATATTTAACTTTGTGATTTTTGTTGAAATCATTATTGGCGCTGTAATAGGCAGACTATAATATCCATTGTATTTTTTATGACGACCTGTTTTCTACCTGAGTGTGACCCTCTTACGTACAAACCAGGCCCTAATTGGTCGCTCCTATTGATGGTGTGTGTGTTGGGTACACTTCTGTTTAAAACTCATAAAAATGTGCCCTGTGTCAGTCAGTTAGTTTCAACTTTACTTTGCACTTACACGTATTGTTGGATATGTTTTGTGTACTTGGATTATTTTATACATTTGTTGTGTGTATGATCAAGACTGACTACCAAGACTACCAAGACAGACAAAATGTACTATTACGGATTTTGTGACGGCAACGCTGCCGAAGCTCGAAGAAAATATCAACGCCGTTTCTCTGATTGGAGGATTCCACATGTAACAGTGTTCTCATCAACCTATCGATGATCATCAGAAACTGGCTCCCTTAAACAACGACAAATTGATACCGGAAGACCTCAGCGATATACTGCAAATGACGAAGAAGAGATCATTCACCATTTTATTATTGATCCCAATACGTCAATAAATTTCGTTGCACGGGAGTTGGGTATGTCTCAGTGAAAAGTTTGGTCTGTTGTACATTTATGGGCCGACATCCCTACCATAACCAGCTTGTGCAAAAGTTAGAAGAAGGAGATCAAGCGAGGTGATTATAATTCTTTTTTTTAGGACTGACGAATCAAAATTAGACAAGGACGGCATAACAAATTATCACAATTTGCATTATTGGGCATCAAAACGAGAAAAAGTCCGAAAAACTCAAAAAATTGCATCACAGCGAAGATTTTCACTAAACGTGTGGATGAGCGTTATTAATGATAAATTGATTGGCCCATATTTCTGGCCCTAGAACTTAAATGGTAAACATTATGAAGATTTTTTAAGAGCTACCCGCACTATTGACAAGCGTACCTGAAGATACTAGAAATAATTAAATGTTTCAACATGATGGATGCCCAGCTCATTACCGCATTAGTGTTAGGCAGTGGCTAGATGCAAATTACCCTAACAGGTGGATAGGCAGAGGTGGATCAGTGCCATGGCATGCAAGAAATCCCGACCTTACACCGTTAGATTTTTATGTCTGGGGTAATATGAAGAACTTCGTTTATGTGACCCCAATATAGAGGTCTGTAGAAGAATTAAGGAAGAAAATTAATCACGTAGACCAAATGAGGAACTCATTTTCTTCAAGATTAATAGAAACTGAAGTGCGAAAACGTGTCCGATGTGTAAAAAAATAAATGAAAAAGATTGCTGTATTCATTTATTTTATTTTTTTCTTTTCAAAATAGTTCTACTCCGTTTTAAGATTCAGCTTACTATCATACCTCTTCGCGTAGCTTATTAGATGAGGGAATTTTATTAATAATTTATACGTTTAGCATCAAATAAATCAAAAATATGTCTATTTTTAACCATCACTTATGAAGCATTTATTAATATTTTTAAGGGTTATTATATTTTGTTGCTACCTCCTCTACTAATAAAAGTATTTTTAATAACATTTTACCACCCCTTTTTTTAAATATGTCAAGAAGGGGTAAAAGTTGATATTTTTTCAAAATTTACAAAGTTAAGTTTAAATCGAAAACCGTTATCTTTCGGCTATACATTTATGGGATGAAATTTGTTGCTAAGAGCTCCCCTATCTATTCTTGACGGGAATACGTCCAGTTCTAAGTAACCCTGTATATGTAAAAAAGGTCTATAACTATTTTGTGATTAATTAATAAGGGAATAGCTGCTCCTCGGATGACAAGGGTAGTTCCTTTTTCTTACATTAATAATGTAACCTGATGAAAATTTATTTTTTTAATATATTAAAGAAAAATAAACCATGATATTATACGATGAACGATATTATAAACCAAAGTCCTGATACCGTTGATAAATATTCACGCGTTCCTTAACGTTAGATATACGGGTAATTTGTAATTCCCTAACGAAATGAAAGGATAACATTCGGTACTCTATTTATCATAATTATAAAATAACAAGTTTATTTCACAGACATTCACAAAAATCGACTTCAAACGTTATAAAAGTGTACATTCCAAATGTATCTTCTTTGTAATGTTGATTTTAAAAATAAACTACTAATCCGATTTTTATAAAAAAAATTAACCGATTTTTTAAATTTTATGAGACTATTTACGATAAATGCTATATCATATAAAAAAATAATTATCGAAATTGGTTCATTAATGACGAAGATACGCCCAAAAAGACAAAATCTATTTCGTTATTTTGATTTCAAAGAAAAACTCCTGAATCGATTTTCAAAAAAAAATTTAGGGATCCTATATAATGAAAGAAGAATTTTTAAAATGGGTTCATAAATGGAAGGGATACACGTGCGTGAATATTCCGTGTTCTTAAAAATAGTTACTGACACATATTCATCTATTATAGTGTGTAGGGCAGGTCATGCTTATGATGGCTTAAAACTAAATGTTTTTTTTTAGAATTCGGTCGAGTTTATTCTGATAACTAACACTAATTTTCAAAGATGATTACTACTATTAACTTTTCAAAGCATAAAAAAGTGCACAAGGCATGATTTAGTTTTGGTTAAACATTTTTGAGCCATAAAATCTTGTTTCAATTTTCCTAATGATTATTTCTACATATTGATTACTGAACATGCATCACCTAACTGTATTTAAGAAATTAATGTAGTGAATCGTATCGTAACTCAAATTTAGCGAGCATGGCGTCTTTCAGAATTTGCGTAAGGACTTTAAAAGGACACTGGCTTATTCAGTTTACAGGTATATTTTTATTTATTTACGACTTGATATATTGTTTTCATAATTAAGGTAAACTTTTATATAGGAAGTCTTAAAACGATTCATTGTTAAAGATTCGAGTTGAGAATACATCAAAATATTTTTTTAAAAAACAATCAGGCCCAATTAAATTTGTTTGTGGAATCTCATCTTCCATCATTAATCATTCCGCGGATAGAAATTATAAATTTCAATTCAACCATTTTAAATTTTATTTGACTTCTGCGTCAGTTTTGAGTTTTCATACATTTTTAATTTATAAATATTTTTAAGCTGTTTTAACTTTTAGGGGAATACTTAGTTCTATTTTAATGGAGATGTGCAGACAATTTCTTTAAATTATAAAAGTAAGGAACTGATGCCTTATATAGTATAAGGAACTAATAGCCGACAGCTAAAGTCAAATGCTGAGAGAGAGGTATCTGGATAGTCGTAAAGAACTTAATTGCAAAACGCCTTCTTCATCATTGGATAAAACTGGGCCACAAATACAATCACTCCATGGATATCATGAGTTACTAAATCGGTGGTACTTTGGGTTTAAAGAGATATGCCTACGCCAAATAAAAAAAATGCAGGACAGAGACGTAAATGGAACACAGGTAATAGTTCATGTCTTCATTAAGAAAAATATAAAGCTATTTACCCTTACACAAAAACTGGAATAGCATTATGCATTTAAACCAATGTAAATCCAAATGGACGCTCGGATACTATTTTCCGCAGTTGTAGAAAGATTCTAGGTGCCAAAATCCATAAAATAGAGCCACTGAGTTTGACTGGTAACCCTAATAAACATCCATTGAATAAACCTGCAATACAAGAAATCATTCGCTCGCTAATCTATAATAAAATCGCATTACAGGTAGAATGGAATGCAATTACTAAAAGCTTGGTGCTTAATGTTTCTGCCTAGTAAAAAAGAAGAGTGATTGTTGACAACCTAATGCATAGTCTTAATTCTTATTGTTATTGTGGCTCAACAACTCAAAAATAAGTCTTTCCCTCCGACACGAGTTAGCGCCATTTTATTCGATCTTGCGCCGTATTCATCCAGTCGCCGGCTTGAAGATTGCGCAAATCCGATTATACTACGTCACTCCAGCGGTACCTAGGTCGCCCAATGGCCCTTTATTAGCACCACGGTCTCCATCCCTCCTCTTGATATGACCAAGCCAAAGTAGGCGGTGTGATTCTATAATGCCAATCATGTTGGGCTCCACGACAAAGTCTTGCATTTCGGAGTTGTTTCTGACACCGAAAAAAACTTTATTAAAGTTTTAAAGACAAATTAACGGCTATGGGAAACAAATAGTCAGTAAATCAGGCTATGAATTCATTACATGTGTACAAACGGCTAGTACTTTGTGAGCCAACTTCTGCACAACCTATTCGCGCAGCAGTGTATTCGAAGCAGCGGAACGACTTAGGTTGTCATTATCTTTATAAGTCGTTTTCATGTCAGTTCTAAAATTTTAAATAGTTTCAAAATTAAAAATCAAATGGCTTCCCTCT
>JAOCPS010830063.1:0-10073 GCA_025505425.1 Graphium colonna
ATGGGGGAGAAAATCCTTTGCATCTTTTCACCTCGTCATTATATTATTATTTCTAAAAATATAGTATTACTTTATAGAACGTGTATAATGATGGCGTAATAGAGCTGTAATCACATGTTTAATGGTTAATTAGATTCAAATTGACCAATCCGAGACTGATTACGATTCATAGAACTCGTACCGTTACCAAAGCTGTAATACTAATAACTAATGCTAGCGTATTAGAGTTTACGAGTTTAGAAAGTGAATGATGCTACATTACGTATTATTTTACGTTTAAATAATATAGTGTAAGACTCCCCAACGAACATTGATATTTTCGTTGGAGCACTCTCTTCTCCACAGGAAACACATTATTGCAGGACCATAGACAAAACACCTTGTATAATTAAGTATTAAAGTTTTAATTATATAGTTCAAAAGTGTAATCACAAACGAAACCTGATAGTACCATTAATCGGAACCGTTCAGTGAAATTATTCAGGTGGAGAGCGTAACATCTTTCATATAGCTCTTGTTCCACTTATTAAACTCTCCCGGATAAATATCACCGTCGTTCACAAAAAGCTGGCTTCAATTAAAGTTTGTATGGCTTTTGGAGTTGTCGCGTAGGCTTTCCAATTCTGCTTTTCCTATTCCTTTTCCGTTTTACATTTCGTGACCTAGGGTCTTTTGAATGATTTCGTAATGAATACACAACCTTTCGGATGTAGTGTGAAAAAATTGTCCTCGAACATCTCGTAATCTGCTGAGCATTGGATGTGGAATCATTTGTAGAACCAGGAATAAAACAACAATAATTATAAAACAAACATCAGCAAACTTAAAAAAAAGGAGGAGATACTCAAGATGTCTGAGCCGATTTCTATAATTCTTTTTTTACACAATATTATTTTTAAAGAAAATTACGAAAAACCTAAAAGTGTACTTTTGATATAGATCAATGCGTATTTTTGCTGTTTCTTATTTAAAAATCAAACCACTGAACCAATTTTTCCAAAAAACGAATCTTTTATGGGACCAATCATAAAGAGTGCTCTTTCAAATAAATAAAAAAGGTTATAAATGAAGGAGTTATTAGTGAACATAATTTTTAATATCCGAATTTAAAACTTTTTCCTTTTCTGAAATCGGTAAATGACTGGATTTACTCCCAATATGATGGAAACTCAAAGAAGGAAACTCGAAAATTGTAGTCACGAATCGTATAAAAAATTGACATACGTGTTGTATATTACACCTGTGGTATCCCAGTTGAGGTAATATTTCTTTACAGGACAATCGGTAATTCGACGTATTTCCATTACGAGATGAGAGGTGTGACTATTTGTGATAATTTTAACCCCCATATGCTTTCTATAAAAGTCGACCTTTTTCGTTAGGCAATCACTCAATAGCCATTATCTAAATCATCATCAATAGGGCAACGAGGACCCACTCCCGAGGAGTCTCGGAGATAACGTCGGGTGAATGTCGGATGTCACATAAAATCCCTCATTTACGACGTCTCGCCTGTATCATCCGCGGAAGAACTCAAAACAAGAGTTATAAACGCTGTAAATACCATGAAAAATAATTTGACTCCTTCGGTAATTCAGTCACAACTCGGAAAAAGAGTGCGACTTTGCACACGCAAGTTAAAGAGAAAGCGGCCAGAATTAATCGACAGAAGGGGTGAGGTTTTTCGTCATGATAACCTCAGACATCTTTAGCCACTCGATTAAAATTAAAATTCTTTAGATTTCTTTGTGTCAGCTTGACATAAAGAGAGGATTGCCAAAACGACTTGTCGCGGGTTTTTAATCAGAAGTCCCTAAATTTCTATAGCAATGGGATAATGTGATACCCTACAAGGCATCAAAAAGTTATCGAACAAAATGACACCTATATACTTTAGTTAAATGTCTGTAAAAATGAAAAACAGTTTGAATATAATCTTAATAGAAATAAAAGTATATATTTCTATTAAGATTATATTCAAACTGTTTTAAATGTTCATATACAATGCGAAGAAACTTTTCCCCCGACCTAATATTATTTATTGCTATTTGTTGTAAGTACTAAAGAGTTAGTGGTTCTTAATTTTATTGTAAATGTGTAATTTTTTATTAATTTTGTAGATATTTTAAAAAAAGACCTTAAGTTTTATTCGAATACACCTTTAATTTTTTTTTATTTCTTTGAAATAAGTTCGTTGTTACGCATTGTCGGAGAGCTAAGAAAACTGTTACGTTTTTCAAATAACCTGCAAATCAAGTTTCATGAAGTTTTTTTGTTAACACATAGTTTTTCGCCCAAATTTTTTAATTATCCTAATTCCTAATTCTCTTTTGCTTTCTTTCTTAAACGAACCCTAATTCATAATTATTATATAAATTTATAAAATAAAATAAAAATTAATCGTTCCGCTGTAAAAAAAAGAGATTCTAAGTCCCATTTTGCAGCATAGTTTGACCCTTTTGATTTGATTTCACTTTCTTACGTGAAATAAAGAGTAATTGTGATGAAAATACAATAAGATATTAATGTTAAGAAAAAAGTTCATAACTTCAGGTGAATATTACAAATATTAAACAAAGGAGAAGAAAAACAGTTAAACCACGTTTTTGTAGAGATCAGTTGCGAAATCGCCTCGTGCATCTATTGCTAAAAAAATAGTGAATGTCACAATCTTTTATCTCTTTTCTTTAGATGTGAATATCCTAAGCTATTTTGCGGCCTTGACAACAAAATTAATACTGGTATATGGTATACATACTCCTCATTAGTACAGATGGTCCTTAGGGACCTTGCTGGTCATTGACCGTTGGAAAAACTGCTGGCTATCGAATGGTTAATAACCTTTTAAGACATTCAAGCACTCGGCCAATGTAATGCTCTGTTTGACATAAATGATGTCATAAAACGAAAAAGTTCTCAAAAGGCATCGCATGTCACATCTTTGAGATTAAATCCGAATTGGGATACGAAATTATCTTGTTTCTTTAAGCCTGAGGCAATTAACCAAATTTATACGCATGTATTACAATTAAACATTTTTTTAAAATATAGATTGAAGTTATCAAAAATGCATATAGAACGATGGGTAAAATGTTAATAAATGAAAAGACAAGATTTTATTTTTTGGCTATTACTTTGTTTGATTTATATATAAATAAACAGTCATTTCATTGAAATAAAAAAAAAAACTATCCTAATTGAAAGCTAAGTTTTACATTAAACAAACTCACGATCCTGAATAAAGCAGAAAATAAAATTACTTATTAAGCATAAAGTGTTTATTTAAAATTATTATTTTAAATATAAATTCGAAAAATGTAAAATAAAAATTATCACACATAACTAATATCTTAATCATATTTTGGTTACAAATTAATGATCATTAAGTATTGGGTTGGTAACTAAACAATTGCGGATTTCACTCATAGATGGCTTCAGTTGAATTTGTATGTTTGCAGACGTGAACAAATGTAAAACACATTTTGTTATTTGATAGTTGGCAATTCAGCTGTCAATCAGTAAAAAAAATTATGATCAGTTACGTCTCAGATTAAAGATTATTCTCTAATCTGAGTGTTACGTAGTTTTCGTTTGACCTTCGTTGAAAATGGAAAATCCTTAGGACCATTTTCGTTTCATATTTTGCTTTTTTATTTCCGCAAGGCTAAAAACGCATCGCAAGCTCATAAAAAGTTATGTGCTGCTTATGGTGACGAAGCCTTAAAAGAACGATAGTGTCAAAATTGGCTTGCCAAAACTGGTCATTTTTCATTCTTCCAGTTGAAGTTGATGACGCCCTAATTAAAACAATAATCGATTCGGATCGTCACAGCACAATACGTGAGATTGCAGAGAAGCTTCATGTATTACATACATATATTGAAAATCACCTAAAACAACTTGGCTATGTTCAAAAACTCGATACATGGGTTCCTCACGAACTGAAAGAAACGCAACACATTAACAGCTGCCATTTGCTAAAGAAACGTGATGAAAATGATTTATTTTTAAAACGACTGATAACTGACGATGAAAACTGGGTTGTTTACAACAACATCAAGATGAAAAGATCGTGGAGCAGGCCAGGTGAACCAACTAAAACAACATCATAAGCTCATCAAAAGAAGGTCTTGTTATCAGTTCGGTGGGATTACAAAGGAATTGTCAACTTTGAACTCTTACCACCCAACCGAACGATCAATTCTGATGTCTTCATCGAACAACTAACGAAATGAAACAATGCAATTGAAGAAAAGCGGCCCAAATTGGCAAATTGAAAAAGTGTTGCGTTCCATCATGACAATGCAGTGCCACACACATCTTTGGTCACTCGGCAAAAATTATTGCAGCTTGGTTGGGATGTTTTGCCACATCCACCATATAGTCCTGACCTTGCATCATCTGATTACTTTTTGTTTCGATCTTTACAAAACTCCTTTAATGATAAAAAAATCAATAATGATGATGATGTCCAATCGCACCTGATTCAGTTTTTTTGCTAATAAAAACCAGAAGTTTTATGAACGTGGGATTATGATGCCGCCTGAAAGATGGCAAAAGGTCATTGATCAAAATGGGCAATACATTACGGAATAATGTTATTCAGTTCCATGAAAAACTTGTCTTTGATTTTCTAAAAAAAAAACAATTGCTTAGTTGCCAACCAAATAGTTTTAATTAATCAAGATGATGTAAAACTAAATACGCACACACAACAACACAAGTTCTTATACAATCAGTAAAACACAACACGTTAGTTTCATTGTAACAAGATAAACATAACAAATGTATAACTATTTACAGCTAACTAAGTGCGATAAGTGTATAACATGTTGTGATGATTGAATAGTTTTTCACCATTATCTATTTCAATTATGCTAATTATGATTACTGATGTTGTTAAGAAATCATAAAGTAAAATGTTACACAATATATTCAACTGAATTTCTTTGGCGTCTCTGTTCTATTTTAAATTTAAATCTTCAAACATGATCGTAACTGAAGGTACAAAATCAATTTACATATACGTGCGAAAACGATGCGTAAGCATACGAACAAAGAATTACCCAGTCACACACATACACACACACACAAATTTAAAATACAAAGAAATACATATATGAAATTTTACGTACAGACGGACGGCGCAACAGTCAAGGGCTATCATCGTAGGATGTTTTTGTTGTTACTTCGTTAAGCTCGTCGAAATTTATATTGGCATCAAATTTAGTAGGTATACGACCTTTTATGATACGTCAGGTAGTGTTAAGTGCCAAAATTACGCACTCTAATATCTAAAATGTCTAATGTTATAATTGTTTGCAAATGTTCATAAAATTGTATTCGGAAACAAGATGACAAACAATTTATTTCTTTAGTAACATAAGGTCCAACAACATTAGACACACTGAGCAATTAAATTGGTTAGAAATAGAATCATTCAAATGTTTCAAAATAAGAGGTGAAACACAACTTTCATAGCATAAAGCATGTTTTAAATCGGACCTTATTCAGAGAAAAGTGTGTCTAACAGGGAGCAAACAAAATGCAAATACTCAAACACATGGAGTCCGGCCAAGGATGGTCTTAAGTAAAGGCGCGGGAGCTGCGAGCCAGCGCGGAGGTACGTACCGTGCGCGGCGCGGCGCGGCGGCGCTACAAGTGCGCGGGCGGCGGCGAGTGGCGCTGCGTGGTGAGCTGCAGCGGCAGCAGGTGCGGCGCGTACTCGGGCGTGAGCACGTAGCGCGGCGAGCAGCAGTACGCGCCCTTGCGCGCCTGCAGCTCCAGCAGCGAGCACAGCGACCGCTCGTACAGCCGCCACTGGTGCACCACCCAATGCGCTGCCGGACAAACGCATCCGCACACTATACTACACGCAACCACGACGGACGACGCATTCTATACAGGTTGTAACGAAAAGGTGTAGTCAACCATTAAAGCCATTATCTATCTCCATATCTTTCCATATTTTTATTTGTTTCATGGCGCATGACTATGTGAAACGAAAGGACAATGCCCAAAAGTGGTACTAAATAGTCTTATGCATCAAAATCAAAATTATATACTAATTACTTTCTATGACATTACGCATTCATAAATTTTAAACAGCAAATTTAATTTAAAGTACTAAAATGAAATTAATTTTGCTTTATCCATATAACATTTACACAATCTGTCATGAAAGTATTTGTGAAGAATAGATTTTTCGATTTTAGTAAATATCTCCGAAACCCGGGTTTTATTTACGAAAAGAATTCCGGTAGGAGTAAATCTACTAAGTCTTGTCTCCAAAAAAAAAATTTGGAATGGATGCAAATACGTACAGTATCTCACATAAAAATAGGCATTGTCCTTTCATTTTAGGATGTCATCGGCGGTTTTTTTTATAAAATAAAACAGTATCTTGGGCAGAATCACCCCTTGAAGTTTAACCACATTTTTATGTTACATCTGTATCGCTGTTAGCTTAAACGCATATATCACGACACAAAATTAGGTAGTAACGGTCCTTGTGTTATGTATAGATCCCCTGTCTTGTTGTTGCTAAATCTTTAGTAGGTACATCAGAGAAATAAGAGCAAAAATTGCAATGCAGGGGTTCGTAACGAAACATGTATTCACAGCAACCTCAGGCTATGTAAGAACGACAAGTTATCACTTACTTACTACTTACAACTGACAAGCCCATACTGATTTATTAAGCTGAACTAAAATATTATCAGTTTCAGAAGTTAATGTACATTAAAGGATAACATTTGAATTTGACCTAAATTCGCGCCGTTTTATTCTTAACGCAGTGTCGTCGCAGATGGTGCATGCATGAAGAGACGACGCATTTGGACGCATTTGAAAACATTTATGGTTGTTTACGCTAATTGATTAATATTCAGTAATTAAGTAGTTATTAACCAATTTTACAACGAGTATCGAGACATTATTACAAAAGAGATTTCAGACTAGGAGTTCCGTTGGGCAAGGTCCGGTACCTCATCTTTTAAAAAAAAATTTTTTTGTTGTAATACGATTACAGCGTTTTTGTACTCCATAGTTAATAATAAAACATTTTTGACAACGATGACTATTATACAGAAGATTAACCCACTACGCAATAGGTGTTTCGTGCACAAGCATGATCACAGATATAGAGATAGAGGTAAACTTTCTACACCTATTTATTTTATTTATTTAGGCTTTATTGCTAATACCTTAAAATTAGGATAATAGCCGTGTGGGATACCCACAACACACGAAGAGTCGCGCGTGGGCTACGGGATTGCTTAACATACGGTACGGATATTCGGCACGACTAGAATAAATTCAGCATGACACAGAATGAAAGTTATTAATATATTAAAAGACGTATAGGGAGCGGGACGTCTAAACCAACGACGCAGTAATAAACGATAGTACATAACGTAACATGACCAGAATCAATTAATAAGAATCAAAACCCGACTTTTGCTTGCAATATTATTTAAGCAATATAAGTTGTAAATATTTTCGTTATGGCCTTATAAAACTCCTTATTTAGATACCCATTGAAGAAAAAATAAAATAAACGAAAAACGGCCGACATTTTATGGAGTACTAAGTCCCCCATTTTGTTTTTTCGTATATTACCTGTTTAATGATATTTGAAATGTGGATGCCATGAACGTAGTAGTATCCATAAACCTAATTAGCTAATGCGAGGTAATACAGGATCAAATAAATCAAACATGGGTACAACTTAAAAAGCTTCAGTCGAAAACATTTCGTTAGTCGGGAAAAAATATTTTTTTATATTAACAACCAAACATAAAAAAAATTAAAAAATGTTAATATATACAGAATGTATTTTTAAATTATAAATTTCCAATATTTTCTGTGTGAAAGTAAAGTTTCGACATTCAAAACAATTAAAATAGTTTTTGGTCACATAAAAGAGGCCGACAAACTTGTCCATAAATTTTTAATATTCAATATAAATATTCCATTAGAAAAATTAATAACTTGTACTCGAAGTTATTACGCACGTGTACTTTGTTTTATTTTTATATTCGCACTTGAACGCCGTACGTAAGTTGTCAAGAGTTAACAGCTTCTTATTAAGTAAACGAAACACCTCCACGAAATGTGTAAGCGATTGTAATTTAAAACTGGCCTCCGCTAAGTGGAACACTGAAAAAAGACATAAATCAAATGGTATATTAACTTAAGAATAAAGAGGCTAAATATAAATATGTTATGCTATAAGATTACGAAAGATGTGAAAAAATTAAGAAAATAAAGAGTCCACAATTTGTGAATTGGTTTACGCAAGAGTTTAGACAATGTTTTGGTTTATACTTCATACATAAAAAAAAATATTTTTTAGGAATCCCCCTCTAGCGACGACTTTCATGCGCGGAACAACATGAATAACGTCCAATTCAAGTGTTTTATTTACAGAGTTTAGGACGTCAATGTGTTATTTAAGAAATTTTGCTCTTTTTGAGCTTGCCATTGTTGAGTTTTATCAGATTTAGATGATAAGGAAATTTTGATAATTAGCGTCGAATTCTTTATTTCCAATAAAAATAAGAAAAACCAAATTTTATTTTGCGTTTCATTCCTAACGGTTTTAACTAGATAATTGTTTTGTGACCAACCCATGGGTAATCAAAGAAGTATAAACCATTAAGGTCTGACGCACGCACAGATTTCGACTCGAATTACCGGAATGCTTTCCCGACCGCATGCACTAATTGCATATAAAATGTTCCGTTCCGTAGATTACTTTCCGTACATCAGGATGGTTTTTTTTGTACACTCTCCTAATTTTTTTGAATTTAATTCACAGAGACGGCGCGTGTAGTAGGGCAAATATTATGTTTTGACAGTTTTAATCAAATTGTTGTAGTCAAAATTAAAAAAATATCCTTGCGTTTTTGACTCAAGAGAATAATAAAAAAAAAGTTAAGTCATAATAAATAGATTATATGAAATTAATTGAGTACTGGATTAGCTCAATTTCTTCAAACAGCAATTCTTGTGACATGCTTACGCTAATTGTCTTTAAAAAGGGAATATTGTTTTCTTATATTTGCCCGAATATTACAATAGCCAAGCGCAAAAATAAATTTTTCGACTTACCCCATTGTGTGGGGTACTTACTCCTAAGATACAATAAAAACTTCCTAGAAACTACATATGTGGGTCAAGTATATCATAAAGTCGTCCTAACAAAACGTATGGAGTCAACCGCAAAATGAAATTTGTCGGTATTTATTTTGTCAAGCGGTCGGACGGACCATCGGATGGCGAAAAAAAATCTAATCAGTGGGGTTTGAGCGCCGGTCAGAGACGATCTGTGCGACATATCCTATGAATGCTTTATTATACGGTCACCTTATTTTTTTCTTTAGGAAAGTACCAATTTAATTTGTTATAAAAAAGTCAGGATAGTTGTTTAAGTCAAGTTGGTTTTTACTAGCTATTTTCAAGTAAAAGATGAGTTTTCTAGAGGTCCATCCAGGTGTACCGGTCAAATCCTAGTGCTTGCACTAATGAAGTGGGGGCGCGTGTAATAATTAAATTTTCATTATAATTTGAATTAATATATTTTTAAGTATTTTAATTGCTTCACTTGTTTTAAATAGTGATTGACAGTATAAAATAAGTGTATTTCTTCTCATATATTTAATTATTAAAACATCTTATTTATCTCTTGTAATTTAGAATATTACGTTTACAAATTAATAAATTACTATCAATGTTTTGATGTTGAAAAATAAAAACAAGATCAGTATGATAAAAATCAAACTTGTATTTTTGTCTCTATTTATAAAAATTACGTCTCATTATATCAATATTGAATATATCCGTATAAAATGCCAATGTTTGACGTCACTTAAGAAATATTTGACACATATTCTTCCTCTACTTCCTCCTAGCCTCTTCCCAAGTTACTTGGGGTCGGCTTCTAATCCACCCAAATATTACCTGAATTTCAGTTTTTACAAAAGTTTTTATTATAAATGTCAAGTCGTTTTTGATACGTAGCATAACATTATTGCGATTATATATTTCAATAGATATTATGAGGTAGCGAC
>JAOCPS010830283.1:0-10073 GCA_025505425.1 Graphium colonna
AGCAGGCAGCTCACCTGATGTTAAGTGATCACCGCCGCCCATGGACTCCCGCAACACCAGAGGAGTTACAAGAGATTCTAGATCTTTTTTATAAATAACCATAATGTTTTGCTAAGTTTACATTTGTTTGCGGTGACCGTCGAAACTGGTAATCCATGGATACTTGAAGGGATCATTTCCAATTGTTTTTAATATCTTCTTGGCAGAATTTGTCGCTCGCTGATGTGGTATAAACATATACTAGGTTAACGTTACCGAGGTAAGGCAAGATACAGCATAATATGGGTCGTAGGCAAAGTTTAAGATATATTCCGTAAGAGCGAGCGAAAATGCTAAGGATCCGTGAGCTATGAAATCTAAAATAAACTATATAGCCTTATTTTTTGGCAAGGTTACGAAAGGCACATTGGTGTTAGGAATAACAAGATTTGGCTTCGCCAGGTCCTTTAAAGAGGGATGAGTTGGTAGTCGGTTTTGGGTGTCGTCACGTCGACAGTCCATTTACAGAACCGAACCGTTTATTGCTACGTTTTGACAAGTCATCGAAATAAGTCGTAATTAAAAAAAAAAACGATTGATATGGAGCAGTGGCTTACACAGAAAAAAACGGTGGTTAACTTTAAGAATATTGCAGGTTTTTTAGTTTATTGCTTGTACGTGTGAAACCGAGCCACAGGGCTTGGAAATTTTGCAAGTAAAAATTTTGTTAATAAACGAAAGTAGATAATTCCCATTTTTTATTTCAAATAAGATGCTTACAGATTGTTTTCCACATTGTCAAAAAATTGAATAGGCGCTTTTATTTTTTTTATCAAACTAACCGAAAAAAAATACCTTGCAAAAGTACACTGAGTTTGAATTCGGTTTTTTTCTGTGAAAGTTATACTTGTCGACAACGCAATGATTAGACATAACATTGTTTATGAGCTTCCACTACGACTTCGTAACGTCTCTTCCCATCACGGAAAAAAAATACACAGTGCCGTCTTTTGGTAAAAAAGCAGTAGTTCAATCGGAAATAGGATGTAATAACGCAGCAAATAGTATCGAACATAGTGTAGAACAATATTGTGCCTTTTTTATTATGTCTTAGATACTGTTTTTTTGAACCGTAGTAGGTCAGTGTGTGGGCGCTCACCTTTGACTATGTTTGCTTCAGGCGAAACTGAGTTCAAACCCCGGTACCGGCACGAATGAAAAATTGTTAATTTTCTAACTAAAATTGTAAGCGCTGATTTACGACTCGCTCTGCGGTAGAGGAAAAAATCATGAGGAAAGCTGCGTATCTAAGAAATAATATTTCTAAAATGTCTGAAGTTTTCCAATCTGCACTGGGACCCCGTGGTGGACTTTGCCCTCTTGTTGAGACCCTTCGCCCAGAAGTGGGACAATTTAAAATAGGCTGTTAATTTACTTACTTCTTTTAAAATATTAAAACTTCTAAAAGACAAAGAAAAGAATCAATCTTAAGTTATATTTTTTGTGCATCATTACCTGCAGTCTGGCTTTAGCGTGCAATCTCTCAAGGAAGTCCTTCTGCCGCACCGGTCCAGCCACTACTGCGTAGTTATCAGTATCGGGAGTCTTTGAAGCTGCTATGCGCAATTGACTAAAATCTACATCAGCGGTGAGGTCGCTTTGGCCTGGATTTTCGAGGGGATCGACGACTTTGTGCTTGTGGAATGCCTGAATAAAACAAAACAAAACATTAAATGAAAAGTAAATATAACGATTTTTTTACAAACCCTAAGTGGAAGTCGTAGATCCGAGTCCTATTGTGATCAATAACTTTGTTTTTTTTTCTATTAGAATAAAAGCCTAGCCTTTGATAATGCAAATCGCTAGGTAAAATGTCAACTTCAAACTGCGTGCAAGGGAAGTTTTGTAGTTGTAGTAGAAACTACTTACATGTTTATTTTGACATTTTTCCGATGCAACTGAATATCGGTCCCATATGGCCATAAGAAGTACGAATGTCTGCGCTTACACTTGTCTACTTTAGTATTTCCAGCACAGTCGAAAGAGTAAATTATTTAGCAGCTTCTCATCGCTGTTAGAAAGTATCCGTTAACTATTTGCGTTAGTTTTTATCATTATATATCTAAAATTTGTAATGTCTACATCCATGTATAAGATAACATACCAATCTAAAATTACACTCACCCTAAAAGTATCCCCTTTCTCTCCCTCATGTCCATAATCTGCTATTAGTGCCAAACCTCCATGTGAATCGACCCTTTCTGCTAATTGCCTAGCAATGCCCAAACTCCTGGCACTAATTTCAAGTTCTGTTCTATCACCAGCGTCAAGTGGCGGTCTAATCAAAACTTTGGCAGATTGTGTTTCTTTCCCCGATATTCTGTACTGGAGCTTTCCATTTTCGTCCATATCAATTAGAATTTCTCGCCAACCATCTTCCGTTTTCTGTAATAAATAGTATGAATAGTATAAATTTTACAAAAAAGTGTATTAAAATATTGGCATGTTGCATTAACTTTCGATGACTTCACAAGGCACAGGCTCGTCTCCACTAGTACATTGGTTTTTGTTTCACTTCTCTTTTTATGCAAAGGAAGACAAACGAGCAGACAATTCACCTGATAGTAAGCGATCCCGTCGCCCATAGAGACGCAACATCCAGAGATCAAATTGGATAGAATAATTTTTTGAATAGGACGGGATTGGGAGTAGATTGGTAGTAGATTTGGAGTGGAGAGGAGTGGGAAAAGAAAAGGGAAGATATGACTATCTGGCTACCCCAAAAGTCATGCAAACTTTATTTTTTGTGTTTAGGCGATGTTATTTCTCCAGGCGAGCATGGCTGTAGGAGCACAGCAAATGCTGTGAAAATATTTTATGCTCTACCACCTCAAAATAGGATTTTATCAAGTTTGTCCACATATTTGTATTAACTTTTTTAATATTATCAACATTAATGTAATTAAAATTAGTTTAGGTGTTTATAGAATACGAATAATTAAGAATTTAAAATGTAAAACAAATAAAAAAGATCAACGGACTGTTTAACTCAATATAAAATTTTGGGCCTATGATTTTTTAACTCTTATATGTATTTTATTATAGTCTAATAATACTCACTAAAAAAGTTATGTTATTTAAAAATTAAATTCTCTTAGATTGGCGAGTTAAAAGGAAGCTAGGTTAAAGCAGAGCAATATTTTAGTGTTATAAGAAAGAGAAAATTTCATGTTGACAGTCTTATTTGCTTTTATTCATATATGATAATGAAGCAAAGTAAGTCAATTAATCATAACTTTTATAAAAACTATTCAGATAATATGAAAGTTTTGCTCATTTAAAAAATTACTGTAAATAAATGTAAAATTTCTAGTAAATGTATACCTGTTAATATGATGGGGAATACAGCTGCTTAAAAAAATGATGGACATTAACAAATCATAACTGAAACATAAGTTGAAGCGTACCGGCAACTGAGGAATGTTTTTAGATTCTTACCTGAAATTTGTGTATTGGTAAAACATCAAAAAATTCATGAGCAATGAACCATGAAAAGTTTTCAGGAACTTTCTTCAAATCATTGTACCAATATATTTTGATCCCACTAACTGTTTCACCCTTAAATAAACAAAAACAATACACAATAAGTATTTTTGAAAACTACACCTTAATATACATGAATATAAGTTACAATTTTCTTAATACCTTACCTCATAGTTATAAGGAAGTTCAATATTTGTTGCTCTGTGGGTAACACAAAGCCTTCTTGCTTGTATTGATTGCATTGTTTCTGAAATTTCTACTAAATGAATTGAAATATCATTTGATTTATAGCCTAGACGTGTGAGCACCTAAAACAAAAAGTATAAAATTTATTTGTAGTCTCATGTAATGTGTAAAATATTTCTTATTGAATAATAGGATACTTATGGTACACACCACACATTCCTATGTTAAGAGGTTAACATAGAACTTACCAATTACATTTATTATATCAGCTGATTATTAAGACTGACTTATTTTATGACTTATTACAGACTATAATCGTCACTTACTTATTTATGTAATAGATTTAAGATTACCTACCCTTAAGAAATCGGCCATTAATGTGCCATTTCCGGGTCCGAGTTCCACTAATTGTAATGGTTTTCCAGGACCCATTTTTTGGGTTTCAGAATAAAACCAAATCGCTAGAATTTCCCCAAAGAGTTGACTAATTTCTGGAGAAGTTATGAAGTCACCACTCTCACTTATCACATCCCTTTTCATGTAGTATCCTTCAGTGGGGTTTGTAGATATGATGTGCATATATTCAGCGACTGTTAAAGGTCCATTTAAACGTAATTTTTCTTTAATAATTTCCATCAGACTCGGCGCAGACCCTGGAGCCGGCATTTTAAGAGTACTCGGATCAGGTCTTTTTACAACTTTATAACCCTTATTTCGTCTACTTAACGTATTGAAAATAATTGGTCGTGTCAATGTGCGAAATAAATATCGAGTATTCATTTTTTCAAAACAATAATATTGTGCAAGTATTTAAGGTTAAACTAACGTCACTGTCACTTTTTCTGTCAGTGACATCCAGTTAATAAATACTGTTCGGAATACGAAAGAAATAGATACGCAGATAATAGTTGTTTTTGACAGTATAACCAACAGGAATATTAATACAAAACATTTAAATTCAAATTTCTGTTAAAATGTGATAGCAACACAGATCTGAGCTTAATTTCACGACATTAATAAATAAGTGTTACGCTATAGCTGTACACAACACTTTTTGGAGTGTGACGATAAATGATAGAATGGTTGTTGTCACTGTCATACTGACAAAAAAATGTTTTTAGACATGTGTTCGAAGAATTTGTCGAAATAAAAAATTCTTTACGTATTAACACAATTTTCATTTTCTTTGTACTGATGCAATGTCAAATTGTAATTAATTGAAACTGCACGTAATAGGTCACTTATAGGTTATGCTTTAATATTATAATCGTACACGTGTTTTTGTATTTACATCTTGCCGTGTTATGTTGATCATCCAGTTATTCTAATCGACGATATAAAACAGAAGTAAAAATGACTGAAGGTGATACAATAGCGGACTCTGAAAATAATACAAAATACAAAGAGGGAGTAAACAGAAATGCACGATTGGTAGTCAGAAATATATCCTTCCAAGCAACGGAGGATACCTTAAAAGATCATTTCTCGTCATATGGTACAGTGGAGGAGGTTAAATTGTTAAGGAAACCAGATGGGAAACTAGTAGGATCTGGTTTTGTGCATTTCACACATGTACCAATGGCAACCAAGGCATTAGCAGCGACAAATAAAAAACCTTTTATGGGTAAGATATTACCTAGTTTTGAAAAATGCCCATCTTTACAGAGATTTTATATAGACTTTAAAGTATAGAAAAATTAATCAGTTATGTATTGTGTAAAGAAAAGGTGAAAGAAGTGGCCAATGGCAGATGTTGATACTGAACATAGTTTTTTAGTATTAAAGTACAAAAGTCATTTACTCTCTTTTTGCTAAAATTAGTGGCTTTTTGAGTAATTGTTGAAGATATTTGTACATACTATAGTGTTCCCCATTACTTTAGATAAATTGTTGAAATTTTTGTATGCATTCTTTATAGACCTATGCACAAACACTAATTAATATACCTTTTTGCTACCTTTTTACATATTTTGTAAATCAAGATGGTAAGAAATCATGGTAATAGTTAATGGACATTTAAAATTTAGTGTTTTATGTTTTTTTTTACGTTTTGCTTTAAAGATGTTACTTCAATTACAATTCTGAATCAATCAAGATATTTATGAATAGATAAAACACAATTGTGAACAAAATGTTTATGAATAGATATAATACAATAATGTGACTCCTGGTATAAATTGTTAACTATTATTTTTTGCTAGAAAAATGCAGATTCCTAATATTTTTTTTAGACATCTCATCAATTATTATTCTATATTAGTTATAATTTTTTTAGAAATTATATTCAATATATTTATATACCTAACAATTACCACTTTCTTGTTTCCTAATTTTTAATGTATAATGATCTCAACTCAATATCATTTATGAGGTAAATTTTAAAAAAAAATATAAATATAGGTAGTATTAGTGCTATTGAGGCATTCTGAATTCTTTAGTTGTATATTATATTATTCAGAGATAAAAGATAAAGTATGGGATGATATAGAAATAATTGGTCTCTTTAATTCTAATGAATGCTTACTACAAACACATACAAGAATTAATATAAAAGTATAAGTTTATTATCCACACATACCTTATACTTAGAGATTTAAAGTCAAAATTAGTGTCGAAAAGTTTAAGCAATCAAATCTATATCTTTATCAATAAATGTAATATTAGTATAGTATGTAACCTATATTTCAAAGAAATACATTTTACAATTTTGTAATGTCACCTTGTTTTCGAAAAATTAAAACATAAACTGCATACACTACAACAGCTTACAATACAATAATAACAAAATCACTAATTAATATAGCTTTTCCCCACTGCACCTGTTAACGAAAATAAAAGAAGTCTAGTGGTAAATATTCACACAAAACACTGCCACACCTTTGACACATCTACGCATTAATATAAAAAACCTTAGATATGTACACAATTAGCTTTCCAAAAAGTCCACAGCTTGAAAGAAATGTCAATTATAATTTTTTTGTGTTGGATTTTGCTTTGTTAAAAACAACTTTGTCTTGCATGTAAGATTGAATTCGCAAAACAAATAATTAATGTCATCCATAACTTTACACATAAATTTAGCATGACACAGACTACATCTGGGTTTTTTATATATCATTGCAACCAACCATACTTTAATTTTTAAATACCATAGATATACAATTACATTTATTGCATTTGCAGGTCGTCCAATATTTGTAGCATGGGCAGTTCCAAAACACAAATATGTCAGTCAAGAGCAGGAGACAAACAATGAAAAAATTCCCAAAAAAATAAAAAATGTGCCATCTAGCGATTTTGAAGAAGGTATAACTATTTTATCTTTTTGTGTTAGCATCAAAACTTTTTGGGATTTTTATTAATACATTATTTTGTTTCACAGTCAAGAGAGAAATTCTGATGCCTGAAGAAGAAAAAAATAAGATCAGAATAAATCGTAATGCTCGTCTTATAGTGCGTAATGTTTCGTTCAAAGCTACAGAAGAGCTATTGAAGGAACATTTTGAACCGTATGGCACAATCCAAGAGGTAAAATTGCTGAAGAAACCGGATGGAAAATTGGTTGGATGTGCTTTTGTTCATTTTAAAAATGTCCCTATGGCAAAGAAGGCACTTTTAAACACAAACATGAAACCGTTTCTGGGTATGTTACAGTCTGTATACAAATAATCAATTGAAATTCTTTCTTATAATTTTTGAATTATAAAACTTCTATATGTCATTATCAGTTATGGAGTTAATATTTTCTTTTTCTATGCACATTTTAGGTAGGCCAATATCGGTAGATTGGGCTGTTGCGAAAGACAAATACATGCAACATGTTGTCTCTCAACAGATTGAGATGGAGGAAAAGGTAAAAAAAGAGGACTCGGATAGTGATTGTGAGGATGAGAAACCTTTGAACATTTCTAATGAGGAGTTAAAGCAAGAAGTTAAAAGTAAGTTATACTATTGCATCAATATGTATATTAAATATTATTCTTTTTTGATGTAAAATGACTTTATCATATTTCTTAAAAATTAATTTACTTGCTATTAAGTTTATGTAAGGGTTTTATTGATATAATACCATTCACTAAATGTACACAAAGACTGGTAAATCACTAACGATAATAAAGGAGTGCTCTTGATACTCTATTGTAATCATATTTATTAATAAAATTAGGGGCACAATTTTTGACCTAATTTTCCAATAAGTAGTATGTGCGGGTCGTCGACCGGGGCTATCCCTCAACTTCAGTCACGCCGTGTCTGCTAGAATGAATGGCGTGATTAATTATTTAAATTTAGATTATGTTCACTCACTGGTATTTTTTAATAATATTTTATTCTTCATATATTATCTCCACTCATGCATTAAAAGTGATTCACCAGTCATTCTGTGTAATTAATAAGTAAAATTTTAGGTGAATCTGAGGATAGCAGTAATGATTCTAATGCTGATAGCAGTAATGATGAAGACGAGAGTTCCGACGAGAACGATGACGATGACGAGGACGATGATGAGGAAGATGACGAAGATGATGAAGATGATGAGCAAGAGGATGTTGAAATGGATGATGATAGAAGTGTTACTAGTACACAAATTGAAAGGAAGCGGTCAGTTTTTAAATCTATTATAAAAGCCTTAAAATATAAATAACTAATAATAAAAAACTATGAAACCTTTTTAGGATAAAGCTAAATGACGCAGAGGACGGTCTGACTGTATTTCTGACGAATATCCCGTTCAGCGTTGATAACGATCAGCTCAAGGAGTTCGTAGAGCAGACTGGCCCAGTACAATATGCGCTCATATGTTTGGATAAATTGACAGAGCACTCTAAAGGGTCAGGATTTGTCAAGTTTGTGGTTAGTATATTACTTTAAAATACATGAAAAAAAGCTTGCATTATATTGCGTCAAATGGAGTTTTTATGATTACTATCTTTAGCATCTCATATATGATAACTCTGCAATTGATAATTGTCATAAAGTATACCTATTTGTAGTAGAGAAAGAGATCTAATTGTAGTAGAGAATTTGACTGTATGAGATATAACTTAAAAGATTAAAAAAAAAGAAAAATCGTATTTAAGGTACTGACATACTCTAAAATCCAATATAAATAAATGAGTTATTTCAAGACGAATGCAACATCCATGTACTTACTTTGTAGGTGGTAGAGCATAACATTTTTTCACAGATTTTGCTGCACTTTTACGGCTACGCTCGTCCGGGGAAATACCACCGCCCTTTATAAATTTGGCATAAAATAAAGTATGCTGACTTTTGGGGATGCCGGATGGCCATGTCTACCCTTTTCTTTTCCCACTCCTATCCCCCCAAATCCTTAATTCCGGCCCATCCTATCCAACAAACCTATTATATCCAATTTCCTATGTTGACAACGCACTCGGTACTCTCCGGATGTTGCATGTGTCCATGGGCGACGGGGTCACTTCCCATCAGGTGAACCGTCTGCTCGTTTGTCTTCCTTTCCAAAAAAAAATAGTTAAATAATTTGCAAAATACATATACTTTCATAATATATAGTTAAAATAAACTTATACAATTTATCACATAGTCTGTGAATTAATACCATTCTGCTAATCATAATGGTGTTTTTCATTAATTAAAATTTAAGACTTATTATTCAAATGCTTGATAAGCAACCTTGAAAAGTAACCTGGGTAGGGTTTAATATACACTTCGGGCTTTTTGTTGGGTTTTATTAGTGAAACGTTGTAATGTGAACTGAACCTTACTAGGTTCACATTATTTTTATTATTAGGTGTACATTTACAAAAATTTTTTTTCTTTATTCTATGAAACCACTAATGCACAAAAAACCCAAGATACTCATTCATTGTCTCAAAAACTACATTTGCAAAACAAAAATAAAATGTTATATCTATAATGGTCATGAAAAATTGGAGGACGGTTTAGACTGTTACTTTTGTTCAGTGACATAAGTTTCTTGAATCTGGAACATGGTATTAATCGTGAAAACACTCCATTCCTACAAATACTTGAAACATATTTTTTTCTCTTTGTAAAACAAACCCTTATAATTTATTTTTCAGTCGCCAGCGGCACATTATCACAAAAGTCACAGGACGCATTACCCGGACTGGATCTTCTTACACCGGAGAGTACGGGAAATCCACCGCCGCCCACGTCTTTCTATGGTACTAATTCTATTGAGACTATAAGCGGTAAGTCCTTTCGACTTTATTTGGCAATCCTCTGGATTTGTCAAGGCTTAGTAGTTGATATTTGCCTTATAAAGTGTAGGTACCTTGTTTATTAAATATGTATATACAGGGGATGACTTGCCTTCAATATTAAGGGATGTTATATGCAGGGATCATATATGAAGAATA
>JAOCPS010830394.1:0-10072 GCA_025505425.1 Graphium colonna
AAGAAAAGGGTAGACATGGCCATCCGGCATCCCCAAAAGTCATGCATACTTTATTTTATGCCGACTTTATAATGTTTCCCGGGTTTAAATAGAATTATCTGATTTCTTTGCCATGATTGTACTCAAGTGTTTTTATGGTGTTGATACCTATCGATGACCTAGCATCACTCAAAAATTTAGGTTACAGAGAATCCGATACAATGAGAACAACGAATAGCTAAATCAAGAACAAACTTGGCTTACATTTTTTATTATATAAACATTGTATACATCTTTTTTTTTCAGATCTACATCAGACAGTAGAGAGTGAAGAACCGGTTGCAAATTCACGTATTGATCTCTTTGAAGACCTGGACAGTGTCTTTTGTGATGACATATTTTAAAATGTTGTAAATATGTTACCTATGTAAATATTAATATAGCAGCTTCAAATGGTATACAGGATGACTATGTGTCAATGATAAGACCACTCAGTACTCGATTGTAATCATATTTATGTAATAAAATTAGGGACATAGTTTGCAATCAAATTTTAAAATAAATAGATAAAGTGTGGATACAATGCCGGCAGTGGATAAATTGCCAGCTAGCGCAATTCATTGACCCGGAAATGTGCTCACCGTGTCCGCTAGGATGCCTATGGCTTTAGTAAATAATTATTCAACTGTCCATTAAGTTTCTCAGTGATAAAAATAATATTTGTTTTTAATATAATATTTATTCTCTATGTATGATCCCTACATATAATACACCAGACAGCCTGTATATGAAAATAAAAAACGATTTCAATAGTATGCCTCGGTTTTATTGTGGCCTAATCTTAATGTGTTTAGCGACAATATGTTTTGACAGGGTAGATGGATGCAGGTATGTGCTTGTGCACATATTGCACTTATAAATACCATCTTTTGGCTCTTCATTTCCTTCAGATTTTGTTGAACATCTGTCACTGGTTTCATTCGAATTAAAATGGGTTTTTAAGTGTTTAACACAATTGTACAGCTTTGTAAATTTTAACTGAAACAAACATTACTTGTCGTTAAAAATCTTAAAATTATTAATTAAATATTTTATTTTAAGGAGGGGGTACTCAATTTGACTGTTTGTTTTTTTTTGTATGTATGTTAACTGATTCTTCAGGAAGTTATGAATCGATTTTCAAAATTCCTTTATTTAAAGGATTTAGTTACAAGGTGTTCCCATATATTTCTTTATGAATATTAGTCCAACAGTTTCTTTTTTTAAATCAAAATAACTGAAACATGTTTCACAAATGTTTGCTTCTGATGCGTTTGTATTCGGTTTCATTACTGCTTATACACACTATGTATTTGGTGTGTATGAGCAGTCCTAACACATCACAGAAAACATTATATTGTGAATATGAACGAAAATGGTTGTAGATACTTGCTACTTTGCTCTATATAAAACAAATTACTATTGCTTTTTTGTGTCTCTTATTTATTTATTAAGTTGCACCAACAAAGTGAACACACAAGTTAAAAAAAAAAAACAAAAAAGCACACAACACAATTTTAGTGCCACCTCAATAATAGGTGAAAAGAACAATCCATAATATTTGACAGCATAATCAAATAATCATATTAAAGAGATAATTAAAAGAATTATAATAACAGTAAAATCAAAATTATATCCTTACAATACAAGCAACACATACAAAAATTAGATTAAAATTTAATTCCAATCATAGCATATGTATGAAATAATATGAGAAATTTAACAAAATAATCACTAACGAAAATAATAATTATAAAAATTAAATAAATTAAACTATAATTATGCAAACCAGTATAGTGCGCCCTAATTGAGGTTCGCGTTGACATTAGAAATTAGCTAATCTTTAAACACTTCTGAGTCCAAAAAAAAATTGATAAAATATAAAAATATTACTAACCAATACCCTAAGTTATTTTGTAATTTTTTACTTTCTGTAGCGAATTCTAATAAATGCCTTTTTATAATTTAAAAAATGTAAAAAAAAAACGATATTAAGGAGGGAGGGAAACAATAATTAAACAATACTTACTTGACATTGATTGCAAGAATAGCATTTTGCTTTTCCCTTCTTCTCTATGGTATAGCCTGTAACGTTTTTGTCCACGTCCATCGTTAGAATGTCATCCACTTTCATGCATTGGGTCTAAAAATAAAACCATACTATTGTTAGCGTAAGTAAATATTCGTTAATTCTTTATGGCCGATCGATTTGGCGATTTTTTGTTAGTTTAAAATAAATAAGCGAGGTTGTAGTCGAGGCAACGCCCCTGAAAGTGGTACCAAAAAGTTTCATGTATCATGATGAAAATTAAATTCTAATTATTGTCATAATTTCTTAAGACATTACGCTTCATGGATTTAATTTTTCAACAGGGAATTTAAGTCAAATATAAAAGTATGAATATTGCTTTACCTACATGACGCCTACACAATCTGTCATAGATACGTAGAATGCAATACGAACTATTTTTAATGTATTGATTTTATCAAATATCTTCGAAACCTGCATTTTCTTTTAAAAAAATTCTGTTGGAGTTCAAAAAGTCAAATCTCCAAAAAATAAATGTTTTAACTTGATGCAACTTGGTACGTATAACCATGGGCATTGTTCTTTAAATTTTTAAATCATCAAAAATATATATTTTTTAAACTGGTTGACATAATAAAATCATATACCGCTGAAAGCGCTTTATATTTATTGGTAAAAGTATTTTTTTTTATTTTTCCTTTTCCCACGAGACAGACACTGGATAACACAAAGTTACCTCCCCGTTAAGAAAGTCAACGATATTTATTTACAAGAATAAAAAATACCTCTTGGTGTTCTTTCAATTCATTCTCCGTCTGGAATACTGCCGCGCAAGCACTGCAGCCGAAAATCAAACTTTTGTTGTTGACTGTCTGTTTCTTCTTATGGTCCGCTGTAGTATTCATATTCATCTCGGGGAGCTCTGTAACAAATATTAAAATAATAAAAACGAAAATTGTTCTGAACATTGTCATTGAAGTCACATATACCTAATATCATCTATGCTTTGTGTATTTCACTTTTAGAGTTGAAAAACTTTCAGAATCAAGATATATAATAGAAGCTCTCAGCGAATTTGCACCTCGCAATTATTCTAATTGTATAAAAAAATTACATTCATTTAAATATCTTATGTACAACTGAACCAATTTTGATACCCAAGGAATTAAAAAAAAATATTATCTATATATATTTCAAATTTCATTACATTAGCATTACTGTTTTCAGAGTAATTGCGAAACATACATACATATATACATAAAATGTGTTGCTCATCCCATTTTTGATTGTTTGAAAACAATATTTTTTTGATTCTAATAATATATTTATTTGATAGCACGATAAAATGTCTGGAAAGTTTCTTTTTCTCTCCGCTAGCTGTCACTGCTAGTAGTTATGGTGCTATCTATAGTTCATACACGTTCCTTAGTAGTTGTTATGTGAAAGCAATCAGCAGCGCAATTTTGGTACAACATTGAAATAAAAATGTTCAATATAGGTCAACGTCAATATTTTCTCAGTGAGACGTTTTATAAGGAAACAATTGTACTTACTATAGCATCCTATATGTAATTTTTTATATATATTGTTTTTGCGAAATAAAATAAGTAAACGTAGAAATTCTTTCCTAATTTTTTATCCTCGGGAAATTCGTTTTTATTCAGTGAAGGTGTTTTTTTTCTGTTAAAAAAAAAACGCTGACATAAAAACGCTGTTCAAAATAGGTCAACGCAGAAATTCATTGCTATCTCCAGAGTACAGAATAAAAATAACACCTAAATTCTTTTAAAAAATACTTGCTCTGGAAACGAAATTGAACGCACGACCTGCGACGCCGCAGCCAATTCCCTAGCAACTGCGCCAATCCGTCATCGTGTCTAAATGTCGATATCCCCACACGGAGCAAATATATGTACGACTTACGAATAGTTGTTTTGGATCTAGGTTGGTCTTTGTGGCGATTTATGTTTGTAAAACACCCTAGTAACACAAGACTTTGACCTTATAATAAAAACAGCGTTATATTTTAAATAAAAAAGTAACGATTTCATATAAATGTCACTCACTCCGTTTGTTCAAAGTGATCGAAACCCTCAGAACGTTGTCAGCTCTCTTTATCTCTGTGACGTGCACGTGCAGAATATGTATGTCTTCGACAGTTAAGTTTGCAGAATGCGGTGTCCCTCTTTTGAGTGGTGGTAGATAGTCCTCTGGAAACAAATTATATTAAAGAGAAATTTCCCTAAAAAAAGTTATAAATATTGATTTTTACGGTAAATTATAAGGAAACATAAATGAAAATTTAAATGGATCTTATCGATTAATGTCTTGTACAAATTCAATCTATGTACAAGACCAACACCCGTAAAAAAGATATAAATTCAATAGTCCGGTCGCGGTGCAGGAAGAATTTCGTACAATGACCTCTTAGCCTACTGACCGTGGTGATAAACATTTTTGTATAAGGTGCAGTTTAAAAAAACTTAATTGAATTATTACTATGGTTAGTAGTTAAGCGAACATTAGACACATCAATTAAAATAGTCGAAGACAAAAAGTCTATGGAATAGTAAAACCTGTATACCAAGTTTCATCAAGACTGCTTTAAAGTTATAGCCTCTGCGCGAGTACCAACGTATAAACTGGTGATTGCTTTTTGAATAACTAGGTATTTTTAGGTCAACAAAAGGTCTACTATCCCTAAGACAGCGGTCATTGTATCCATGCGACCGCTCGCATGGATATTTACGCAGCAGCGATAGAGGTCTGTAATAACAGGTTAATGTACGAAATAATTCACAGTCCGCGCACTTTAGCTGATCCCCGCGGTTTTACCCCCGTGATTTTTTTTAGATTTGCAAATTTTTCCTATATTTTAATCTTATTAGTTGGATTTTTTGTGACTGAATAACAAACATTTATACTTTCACATTATGCTAGTGATAAAATATGATTGAATCTAAAAAACTCAAACTACTTCATGTGTTTCCGAACACAAATATACATATATACGGGAGTCACCTACGATGTTAAAGGTAAGCACTCGGTTCTTGGCTGTCCGCATATTTGTGAAATAAAATTAGAGGCATAGTTTTAGCCCAAACTATCCAATGAATTAATGAAGTGTGGCGGCTGTGATCAGCTGGTACGCGCGAGGCCGTCGACCCAACCCCCCCATCTCCATCTCCGTCTTAATCCAGCATCGCCGTGTCCGCTCGGATGTACATGAATTACGTAATAAATTTTTCAACTTGAGCTTAAGTTTGCTCGGTAGTAAATCAATATTTATTATTAATAATGTTTTATTCCTCATATATGATCCCAACATATATTGTATTGAAAGTTACTCACAAGCCATTTATAATAACCCCAATAGGATACGGACTTCCGATCACGTGATCGAGGTGCGAGATATCCTAGCACAAGCCCTGAGCATAGTAGGACTAATTAAGAAGTATTAGTAAGATTTCAAATAATATGCTTATGTTAAAAAAAGTTTTAATAAAAAAACATACCTGTTGTATTCATCAGTGTATGCAACATGCCGGGCAGATGCACGAAGTAGAAACGGTCCCCATCTAGTGACGTCACGCGACCCGTCACCAGCGTTGGAGCACCGCTGTTACGCAAAGCCCCCACCTCGTTCTGAATTAGCACCTCCTGAGGAAAAAGTAAAAAAACAGCCTATTCTTAAAGGACAATGCCCATTTTTGGCAAACCGTACCAAGTTGTATCAAGTTCTTTCGGAGACTGGACTTGTTCTATTAACTACTACAGAGGTTATTTTCGTAAAAAACTTCCGGGTTTCGGAAATATTTGATGAATTCGAAAAATTTATTCGTAGAAAATAGCTTCTGTTGCATTCTACATCACTATGACAGATTGCGCCAACGTCATGTAGGTAAAGCAAAATTCACACTTTTATACTTAAAATTATATCCCACGCTCCAAATCAATTACAACCAAATTATGAAAATAGTTACTATATAATTTTGGTCTTGATGCAAGATAATCCTGGGGCATTATCCTTTCCTACTGTTGGGCAAAGACCTGCTCTAGAGAAAGGGTACAGGGCATAGTTTTAAGGTGGTACAGCGTCACATCTTTTCAAGGCTTTAGCTGCATTTCTACAGCCGCGCTCGCCCGGAGAAGTCAGCATAAAATAAAATATGCATGACTTTTGAGGATGCCGGATGGCCATGTCTATTTTTTCTTTTCCCACTCCTTTCCAATCCTAATCCTTAATCCCAACCTTATCATATACAATAAACCTACTCTATCCAAAGTTTCCACGTTGAAAACGCACTCGCTACTCT
Organism: Graphium colonna; assembly: GCA_025505425.1. Classification (NCBI taxonomy): domain Eukaryota; kingdom Metazoa; phylum Arthropoda; class Insecta; order Lepidoptera; family Papilionidae; genus Graphium; species Graphium colonna. Next base: position 6,364 of record JAOCPS010830394.1, read on the forward strand.
CCGGATGTTGCAAATGTCTATGGGTGACGGTATCGCTTACCATCAGGTGAACCGTTTGCTCGTTTGTCTTCCTTACCATAAAAAAACGCGGCCCCACTGCGGAGACTTCACTATCATAGAAATTGAACAATTTCATTGGTGCCGGTACCAGGGTTTGAGCTCAGGTTCGCCTTAAGTAAAGAGAATTAAAGTGAGAGCAACTTGAAAACATCTTGCAACTATATACTGTCTTGTAAAGATTTTTGATAATCGGTTTTTAACTTACGTATAAATCGGCTCACATACATACAAAAAAAAACATACAGTTGATAACCCCCTTCTATTTTGCAGTAGGCTGGTAATATTTCTTAATAACCCTAGTAAGGCGAGACAGATCTATTAGTTCGTGAAACAGAATTTAGTCAAGAATATAGAGAAGCTTTAGTTTAAAGTGTTGTCGAATGCTTATCTTTAAACTTCCAAATGCAGCATTTTTGTGAATTCATTGCCTTTAATTGTATTCTTGAATAACAACAATATGTAATGACAAGATTTAAAAAAGAATTGCATCGACGACACTGAACACATTTTTACGAAGAAAACTGCAATACTTGCAGTGCATATTACACACAACTAAAATATGTATTTTCCGCCGAAACAAAAAAAAAACCTGCAACTGTAAACTATTTTTATAAATCTATGGGTATCTACAGTTTGTGCACGTGAACTTATTTTTTTTATTAATTATTCATATTACGTTATTTTATAATTTTTATTTAATTAAAAATTATCGAACTGTTCAAAATATATACAAGGATGATAAATCTTTATCAGTCTTGACTTTTTTTTTACAAATTCCTTATGGTGGTTCTTAATTGGCGCACTTACACTCTAAAATATGAAAGTTGTAGTTTAAATGATGTCAAATGCTTTATTTTTCACTGCAACTTTCAAATGCGGCATTTTAGTGACCTAATTGCTTTTAATTTTTTTAATTAGTTTTAATTAAATTTACATATAATTTATGAATTTGGTTGGCATATACAAAAATGTCTATGTCTTTTCATTCTTATCTTTTATATTCTAGACATTAGCGCGTCTAAACAAACAAACAAAAAGTTTCTTCAGGTTAATTATATTAGTAAAGTTGCAGTTTAAAGGTTGTCAAATGCTATACTTTGAAATGCAGCATTTTAGTGAATTTATTGCCTTTAATTTCATTTTTTAAATTACATTTACACATAATTACTACATTTGAAAATCATTTATAGTCATAAAAACACGTACTTTAGTTATGATTAAGTTTCGATCGAGCACCGAAGGTTTGAAGGCAGGGACTTTGAGCAATTGCGACACGACGCTGTCCGCAGACGTCAGATCATCTAATGTGCATTCTACTTCGTTGTTCTGCATCGCCGAAAAAATCAGCTTTTCGAATTGAATTTCGCTGCGGACGGAGTTATCTGTAAAAATAACAAAGAAATACATTAATAAGCATGACTGTTTAGTCGAACGATAGCACTAGGTATTCGATTGTCGTCACAATTAGTTAATAAAATTAGGGGCATAATTTTGACCAAGTTTCCCGATACATAAATGACGCGTGGACACATTCTCGGCGTCTGATCATATACAAGGAGCTCACTGTCGCGTTGGGCCGTGTCCGCTAGTATGTCCATAAGTTGCGTAATTAAATCTTAAACTTCCGATTAAGTTTAACCGGTGGTAAATGACTAATTATTTTAATATTTTTTACATCATACCTACTTATAACATCATCGAGTATTGAAAGTGTCTTACTGTTTCCATTAAAGATGGAGAGAAAGTAAACCATAAGTCAATCATCGAGAGAGAGAATACATTTCTTTTTGCTGATAGTTTACAATTTAATAGCAATTTAGCGTAATAGGCGAGTATGTTAACCTTTTGTTTTAAATAACATACTAAATATATTTATGGACTAAAAGACAGTTTCTATTGAGTGTCAAAATGTATAGCACGGAGACCCAAAACAATCAATGTACAGGAGGGAAACTATATAAAACGCGTGCTCGAGCAACGCATACATATTTTTTAACACACTGATACGATACAGTTCGTGTCCGACCGTCGTAGCGGACGGACGTGTTGCTGTACGCCTTCGTTCGGAAGAGAGCTGTGCAGATCTATCGCCGCGGAATTCGTTAGTGCTCACCGGTTCTAGTGCGTATAGGTTTTGTGGCAGAACTCCGTCAAGCGTAGAAGTCTTCGGACTCCGCTTGGCGTCGAGACGCTGCCGCACAGCCATCCGTGGCAAAAACATTGTACTTACAGACCTTAGTGCGCGAAGTGCAGTGCTTTTTGCCAGATCAAGCCACTGGGTCCCCTTTTTCTAAGTAAAAAGGGGCCAGTGGCTAGATTGATCAAAAACAATTCGGGACACAAAAGTGCGATGAACAAAAACTAGTGCAAGTGCAAAGTGCATCAAGATGTCGGACGAGGAAACCTCTCCGCCGCCATCCATCCCTAAAGGTAGGCAACCGGACGTGCCGGACACGCGCCCAAGGGAGGGAAAGATGATCTTTCCCCCCGAACGGTCGCGAATCCCGCTTCCCGGTAGCCGCTCAACCCGCAAGACGGAGGACTCCATCCGAGCCGGCCACAGCCGCGATGATGGGCCCAAGCAAATGATTGCCACGCCCATCAACGCACCGCCGCAGCCGCAAAGGAGGAAGACTCCACGGCCTTTCACTTCGCCAGATTCTCCGCCTGACCGCGTCGAGAAAATCCAGCGTGTTGGAAGAACTCCAATCCCACCACCAAACAAGGAGGACGACGACGAAGCCGCTCCACCTCCACCACCACCAATCATCCGACTGGGTCAGCCCGCCTCGCCAGACGACGTGGTTCGAGCTACCCAGTCAATGCGGAGAGGACCGCGGGGCACCGAAAGCAGCGGGACAGGGACGGACTCGACATCTTACGCGATGTTGGCATCCCCAGCTGCGCATGGGGATGTACCCCGCCCCGGTCCCGCGGCTTCGCCACCCAGGACCTACGCCAACATGGCATCCGCGCCACCCTCACCACGCGCCGTAGCCGGTCCGTCGGTCGCTCAACAAACTACCCACCAGAATAGGAGTAAAGAGGGTAAGTACCCACCTATCATCGTGGAGTGCTTTCCAAACTGGACAAAGCACTTCGCGAATCTTAAAAATCTGCTTGGGCACGCTCCAAACGCCACCTCTTTTGGTCGCGGGATGCGCTTTCGGCCGCAGTCAGCCGCCGAGTTCAGGATAATTCAACGATATCTCATTGAGCACTCCCAATCCGATCCCACCTTCGTGTGGTATTGTTACTCCCCAGTGGAGGAAAAACCCACGAAGGTAGGGATCAAAGGTCTCCCCTTACACACCGACCCGGAAGAGATCGTCTCGGCCTTCCGCGAGATGGGATTCCCGGCCTTGTATGCGAAAGTCATACCGCCGATAAGGCGCCGGCCGGGGACCCTTGTACATCTCAAACTCGAGTACCTCGAGAAGGAAGAGCTGAGGCGACTCTACGGAGTCACGGAAGTGCTCAACCTCCCAGGGATTAGGGTTGAAGCCTGGACTGGTCGAGGTGGCCCTGCGCAATGTCATCGTTGCCAGGGATTCGGGCACACCTCGACCAACTGCTACCGTCCAATCCGGTGCGTCCGATGTGCGGGTGAACACATCCCGTCGGACTGCCCGGTGAGGAACGGTAAGCC
>JAOCPS010830505.1:0-10072 GCA_025505425.1 Graphium colonna
TTAATGGTGCTTAGAATTAGAGAATTACTATTTGTTATATTATTATTTGAATAATAAGTATATTGAAAACTAGAGGGATAGAAATAATTCATATTATAGAATTTATCACTTATGTAGTTTTATTGTAAAAGTGACCTAATAATAAAAGGTGCAGAGCATCTGCAATGTCACTTTGACAATGACATTTGTTTGTTTACATTTTGGTCGTCTGATTACGGAACAAGTGATCACAAGGCGTAGCGCGGCGCGATATTCTAGCGCCAAATCTGGGGCGGTATAACACGCTGCTTATATTGAGTACAAATAGCCCGCTATGTAATCACGCTATACGATACATTCCCTAATACTAATCCTGACGACAGCCGTCTTTACTATGAATTCTATATGAAATAAAATATTTTTTTATATAAATTGCAAAAAAATATTTCGATCCTCTGATGGTAGACCTTCGTCAAGAAAAGCAAAAAAGAACCGAATAAATGTAAATTACATTCGCACACGAAGGGTTTTGTACCATTTTTTTAGGTAAATGTATTGTAATTTTAAATGTTATTATTTTTTGTTATATTGTAAAAATTTTAACTGGTCTACCTATTACGAACCATAAGATACAGAGCGCTAACAGACAAGCGGATAGCAGTCTTAGTAATTTACATATTTTTAGTTTGTTAAGTCTTAATCTTTAGTTTTAAATTTGATAGTATACTTACTTAGTTGTTGTGTATTTATTAGTTTATTAGATCTTAGTATTTAATTATTTGTTAGTATAGTTACTTATTCTTTAGGTCTTAGTTAGTTTATTAGGCCTAAATCATTAGTTCTTAGTTTGTTAGTTTACTTACTTAGTCTTTTAAATACTAAAAAGTACAGCAATTGTCTTAAAAACATCCCTTAATCTACTACGATACTCACGAGAACTCCCTATCGATGGCGCAAGTGATCAAATAGCGATTCCTATAGACGCTCGTGAAGAGGTAAGGCCCGTGGCACTTGCGCGTGATGTTGGTGGTGAGGCAGGCGGTGATGATGCCCACGACCACGGCACGCTTGCCTTGGCCGACTATCAACGGACCACCGTGGTCGTTCTGAATTATTATTATGTTATCTCCGTTATTTTCTAAGTAAAAATTCCTGACAGATTAACTCAGTACAGTCAATGAAAAAGTAAGTTTTAGTTTAAAAAACACTGCCCTTATTAGAGAGCTATGGCTTTTTCAAAAAAAGGAATTTATATGTTCGACAGTATGCGTATTTTAATGTCGGTGTGTGCCGATTTCTCCGTCAGTTAAGAATTGATTTTAATATTTCTTTTTTTGTTTGATGTCGGCTTTGGAAGGACAATGCCCAAAAGTGGTACCAAAAATTCTCATGTATCAAGATAAAAATTATACAGGAATTATTTTCATAACTTCTTAGGACATCACGCTTCATGGATTCGATGTTTAACCAGGGAATTTAATTTAAAGTATAAAAGTATGAATTTTGCTTTGCGCAATCTGTCAGAGTGATGTAAAATGCAGTAGAAGCTATTTTCTATGAATCAATTTTTCGAATTTATTAAATATGTCGGAAAGCATATAATAAGTCTAGTCTTCAAAAAACATGTTTGAACTTGATGCAACTTGGTACAGTTTGCCATATAAAAATGGGCACTGTCCTTTCCGTGAAAACAATACTCGTATTCTTTTATGTGCGAAAGGTCCTGGGAGATTGGCTTGTGTTGCAAGGGCATTTTACATACGTAAATTCCTCATATACAAACAACTAGATCCGCAATAAGAAACTGTGGACCATAATTGACCATACAGATAAAAGTTTCTAGTTTAATAGAAATAAAATCCACGGCTCGCAATGATTAAGTCAAGGGATTAGCGACGGCGCCAACCAGTCATAAAATTGATATAAGAGTACTTATAATAACTTGAGCTGAAGTGCCTACAAAACAAAATGCCATTGAAGTGTTTTTATATGTTGAAACATTGGAAAACGAGCTGGCTCGCCTAGTGTTATAATACGTCGTTTATAGACACCCGAAGAGTTGTATATGCCTTGCCAGTATTGGATATTGGATAGAAGAGTCCATTGATTTTGAAGGAAATCGGAAAGAATATAGGGATAGATTAGGTCATTGAATACTAACGCTTAGGACTCTAAAGGGACAGGAGTGGAAACTATAAGGAATATCTATTTGTTTTATGATGGCTTGACGTGTAGGAGTAGCACCACATATTTCAATTGACCTTATAAGTGCAGTAAGAGCATACATATCTTGCGTAAATACAGTACAATCTTATCCTCAAAAATCTTATTAAAATATACAAGAAAAATATTTACCTCACAGAACCCGCCTGTATGTATGTTGTGCTTCCTGGAGTGCCTGAAATGCGATGAACCGTGTACCACTGGATTGATAGGAAACAACGATCGTCTCTGAGCTCCCGTTTCTTGTGAATCTAACAACTCCTTGCATTTCACTTGATCCTAAAAGTGCAGAATTATTATTAAATTGTACATCTACTGGAATTGGCTCTGTGATTTGTATAGAGACCCTTTTTTACAAACCGGAAGTAAAATAAAACCTTATTAAGAGATGAAGAGTCTTGCCAAGTTTATTTGGTTATTCTTGTGTAAAAATCAACCAGCCCCATTGTTAAGACATGAATTTGATAATTATAATATTAATATAGATATAGAAAGTGACCTGATAGTAGAAATTTAAAAAAAATAATACGTACGTTACAGAAGTCGCTCATTTTCTCCATGTGCATAGAATCTTTGGCGCAAATCATTTCGTTGTCAATGATATGGTGGTATTGCTCGGGCCAGCGCTGCTTGCATTTCTCTTTCTCCAGTAGTATCATGCCTGCCTCCATTAGGCGTGGTGAGTTCAAATTCTTCTTTCCATACTAAGTGAATGAAAAATATGTTAACCGACTTCAAAAAAGAGAAAGATATTATTAATCAACTTTAAAAAAGGTGAAAGAACTTCAAAATTGTGTGATAGATTGTATGTATTTTTCGCGATTCGTCCATAAATTGTGAACGATTTTCTAAACTTAACTTTCATTTAAAAGGGAACATTTTAGAGGTAGCCCCGTAATTTTTTCTGTAAAATTTAATCTAATAGAAAAAGGCTGGGAAGAAGAAAGGAATATTTGAAAAGGTATTAGTATCTTATTTTTATGTCCAATCTGTTCTGTGGAATGCGTTACGTCTCCAGACCAGGGTGGCTAAAACTCGCACCGAGTTCAAACTTGTATATCGCAGATACGCTAGAAATTACTCAAAAAATTAACTTAACTGTTTTTGTTTATATTGCAGAACATATATGTCATAGATGTATCGCATAATTGTATTTTGAGCCCTACAAACTTTACCTGTGCCACTCAAAGGTTTGGAAGAAAATGGCTTAATCATTAAGTCGGTTTTTGTGTGTTCATGTGTGAAAAAGAAAAAATAAATATTTATATGTAGTTGGTAACGACACCTTGATATCATCGCTGAAATGGTTCTGAGATCCCCAGCCGGCTATCAAACCCTCTGTTCCAGGTTTCTCGTAATCAAGAGTCAGGTTGTTGAAATTTATTTTTTGCGGTATGTAGTCGCATCCTATAACCCGATGCTCGAAGTTGAATTTGTCTTCGACTTTCACTACGGCGATATCTTCGATCATCCATCGAATGTTCTCGTATTTGTTGCCGTCGTATTCATAATCTGTTTTTCATTGTAAAATATCACCAAATTATTTGCAGTAGTTTAACTTATATTTCTTAACCATTCCGTTGAAGCTGCAAGCTTGTATTAGGATATGGTTCACGACAACAGTCGAATGGCGGTATTCGAAACATCGGCTACGCTAGAGGATATCCGTATCTTTAACTATTAGGATATTGGCACTTCAAGGTGTTTATATCATGCATGTTTTATTGTGCTAATAAAAGTCATTGATGTACAAACGCCTAATACACAATCATCATCTGAAAAGCGTCCACGGTACAATATCTAAGTGACAAAGCATTTTTGCATAGAAAAGCTTCAATGATAATTTTTCTGTGTTCTCGCTATTTCTTGGTAAAATCTATTTTATGCTATAAGGTTAATTTTATAACTATCATGTACAATTAGAGGACTATTATTGTTTTTATTTGTTGGAAACTGTGCATCTAGGATTTTTTCTGTATCAATTATAATTTTATTAAAATAAGTAAATTGAAAAAAAACATACACCAGGTAAAAAGATATGTTTATACTTTTATATAACAATCTTTAATTTCAGCTTTGTAATAAATCAGGGACCTAGTAGACATTTTTCCACCCGAATTTGACATCAGATAACAGCCCCATATCGAGACCAATTGTGAATCTAAACCATACAGAGCCACATTCGAATACAAACAAAATTGCATTAAAATCGGACGCGCCATTTAGGGGTTCAGTAGCATTCACACTTACAGAATAATTATTTCTATATAAATAAAAACCTCAGGGGTGTTTATTTTGTTTGAACTTTATATCTGCAAGTAACTCAACCAAAAAGGTCTATACAGCATGAATGATTGGTAAAAACTTTCAATATCCGAGGACATATATGAACAATAAAAATATTATAAGAAGTAAATTTTAATTTATTACTGAGAAAATTTAATCGAAAGTTAAAAAAATATTAATTCGTGGAGTGAGGTGGCCGGCGGGGCGGCTCCCTTGACGGGAGGTCGACAACCAATGCTGTGCATATTGCTGATCAAGCACAGCGACGGGTATCAACACTTCATTAAATAAGGCAATTTCGTTGGAAACTATGCTCCTATTATTAGATAATTATGATGACTATTGAATGCCTTTAATATCGTTATGATTCACCAGTCATGGGTATATTTTATAGAACTCCTTTGCCACGTTCCAGTCCAGAAAGACGTTTTACGTCAAAAACGATACGTCCAATACGACTTAGGGGCCTTCAAGAACAGAGCCTATTCCTACTTCAAAGGCCGACAATGCTCTTGTAACTCTTCTGGTGTTGCGGGTGTCCATAGGCAGCGGTAACCACTTACTACCAGGAGAGCCACTTACTTGTTTGCCTCCTTATTTAAAAAAAAATATTAAAAAACTCACCTATGGGTACACACTTCCAAACTGCTTTTTTTGCGCCATTAGTGATACAGTCATCTTTTTCATTCAGCGGAACCCACCTTTATATATATAATATGTAAGACTAATAATAACAAATGTTAAATTAAATCATTCTTCTAAAATATTATGTTAAAATAATTGTTCTTAAATAAAATAGTGAAACTAACTATAAACACCCTAGAAGTGAATATATAGATATACCGTCGGTCATGATGTGTACATCTCGTAACCAATTTTTTGATAAAATGAGATTAATGTAGACAGTTTCAAAAAGCGTTAAGTACTCTCTATTGCAATAATAATTATATTATTATAAATAATAATTTTAATGACAAAATACGACTTATAGTGAAATCTTTTAACTTACATCTAATATTATAAGAAATAGTAGTAGTACTTTGGAATTGCACTTTTAGATAAAACATTAGGGGTATTGATAATTTGTCAATAATTCCTATAGTATTTTATTTTAGGCTAAAATAAGTAATAAATATACGTATTCCACTTAATTTTAAAAGCAATTTTTTATCTCTTCTCTAATGTTTGTCAATTTGCAAACAGGAGATAGTATATCCAGACCGACGATAGAAATTTTAAAACAGTTTTCTTGATTGTTCGGTGAGAGAAACTCAGAGAATTATTTTTTTAAATAAAACTAATTTATGGATTGAATCACAATCTCACAAGCTTGATTGTGAGTATGGTCTCTCATATGTAGGCCAAACAAAGAGGGCTATAAAAGCCCGGGTGAAGGAACACATAGATATAAATAAGATGATATAAAAATTAATAGACAAAAAAGTCTGCAGTTTGTGAATATACTATGAAAGGAGCCAATCATTAAACTAAATTTCTTATGCCAAAAATCCTCGTAAAAGAATACCAGTTCTTGCCAAGGATGATTCATGAGGCTAATGAAATTAAGAAATATCCAAATTTCAATAGAGTGAATGGTTGAGTGCTACCATCTGTTTGGGATCCCAGTAAATCAACTAAATAACTAAGCACTGCACTGCAAAATGTAAAGATATTTATTATACGTAGGTACTGCATAGATCAGACTTAAAATAAACTTTCAAGGTGACGGTATGCTGGATTGACAAGTGACACTAAGACATCTAATATCTCAGTCTTACTCGTGACCACGAACGCTGTAAAGCAGGGAACCCGAAACTATTTTGGATAAGTGACCTCTTTTCCAAAATGAACTGAAATGAACCTCCATGGCCAAATTACCTACTTTTAAGATCTATCCCCTTATTCATAATGGTCCGCTAAAACAGCTGCTACAGAGTGCTTTTCATTCTAACTTAGGTCAAAAGAAGAAGACAGAGTGAGAATTAGCAATGCTTTAAGTTAGCAGACTAATATGAATAATGGGGCCTATCTTTAGTTTTTTCCTTTTAATCCAAAATACCTAGGTACTAAAGTACCAATTGGGAAACTTTGCCCTTGGTTAAGAGAGTAAAGTTGACTTCAATTTCTCATCAAAATTGAACAAAATAAATAAACATACAATTCAGTAAATATCAAGTTTAATTTATAATGAGTACAAATTAAGTACTCAAAGAATCTTAAGTAGGTAGGAAATTATATTTAAATAAGTATTAATTCGCAAAGAGAAAATAAAAATTCCAGTGTGATGGATACACCTGATAACAAAATACAAATCTAACTACATCCGGTTAAATATTGGTGAGTCGCAGCCTTAAATCTCCACGTTCGTTGATTTTCAATCGGTTTTTTCGTTTCGTCAAAATGTTAGTTACCACATTGAAGCTTTTTTTCAAATAGGTATGATGATGGAAAAGCGATAAGGTATTTTCCAGCAATTTACATTACTACAACAATACATAACATGATCAATACAATACTTACCTATCTTGAAAGTTTTAAATAAGAACTTGTGTTAATTTAATAGGGGTTGATTTTTAGACCTCGTCGGCCCCCAAAATCAGTTTTCGTTTATGTCGACCCCTAGGAAACCGATATACCACTTTGGGAATCCCCGGTAAGGTTTCGAAATGTCGGGTGATAAAATTTAAAAATAAATAGCGATAAAATCCGTCCTAATATTCGCGTAAGTCTCAAGAAATAATAAAATTTGCTTTTGCACCTTATTTGTCGGGTAAAGGAACAGAAAGTGAACTATGTCCATATACAGTTCTAAACTACACGTAGTTTCTTATTTATTTTTCGAAGTATTAATATCTATATTCTATGCTAATGTAGTAAATGTGTAATTTTACCATCTTACATGTAATTAGTAATAAGTTTTTATTTTTATTTATTATGTCTTATTAAAAATCGACTAACGTTTTTTTTATTATCCTTTGTCCTGGTAACACTTCATTTTAAGCCTATGTATAAGGCCAATCCCATTACCTATCACCTGTTTTCTTCAATCCTGACGTTGGCAGGGTTGAACAAAAGAGGTTTTTTCTTCAAGCTAATCTTGATAGAGCTATTCAACTAAATGACATTTAACATAATAACATTTAAAAAAATGGCATGCTAGTTTGTTATGACTTTTGTATTAATTTAATGTATTTATTACATATAATTTATAACGATTTATACTAGAGATATTTAGCTTTCTGTGTTCTTCCTCTGTATAAGTTTTAACTGTGTTAAATTTTATGCTTTTCTGCTGGCTCAATAAAAAGTAAGGTAGGTAAGGCTAAAGTTAAAAACTAAGGTAAAGACTTTAAATGTTTACCTCACGTATTTATAATATGACGATGATGATTTAAATAAATATTCAAATAAGAAATATATAAAAAAGTATTTTACCTGTCTGTGCCTGAAACTACATAGAAGTGTTTAACACTCTCTATGCAAGCTGCCGATGTCAAAATATAAAGGTCATGTATTATCACACCTCCGCATAACCAATAGGGGTCAATTAGATTATTGCCATCGTCATCAGCGGGTCTAAGATATACCTTAGATGGACAAATAAGTATTAATTAGTAAAAAAACCAAATTCAACGATAAAGCAATACCCAAACTTCCATCATCAGATCAAGACAATGGTACCTAGAAAGCATACGCTTTCTAACAAAAAAAAGAACTTTCCAAGTAGTCTAGTCGTCTTAGAGATGTTGAAAACACAGGAGGAAGGAGAAACTATACTAATTTTATAAAGCTACAGCGTTTGTTTGTTTGTCTGTAAGGCGTGCTAATCTCAGGAACCGCTGGTCTAAGTTAAATAATTATTTTATTGTTGAATAGTCCATTTATTGAGGAAGGTTGTAGGCTATATGACAACACGCTTTGACCAATAAAAGCAAAACATTAACGAAAAATGTTGGATAAACAGGCAAATTAAGCGGGTTTTATAGCTGGGAGATACTAGTAGGGACTCCGACCAATTGAGAGCCTTCCTCCTTTTTCTAAATTCGTTTAATATTAATAAGCTAAAGAATATTGATACTTTTCGTAATGATAAACGTTTCAAGGCGGCAAGAGGTAGGATCTACCTACCCACACTTACACCTACCTACAAACCTACATCAAGAATAGTCACAGCTTCGATAAAATTAAGATTTGACCCTATTTATCATACAACTGTAGTAAATGTACGACAAATCTTACGTTTAAATATGACAAGAGTTCATTAAGATAACACACAGATTTTAAATTCAAACACTTAATTTATTCATGTAACTATAAATATTTTAAAATAATTTATTAACCAATTATAAAGTGATGAATTCGTAAGCAATTAGTAGATAAAAGGCAATACAAACTAATGTTATAACAACAAGTGGCAGAAATTGTGCTGGCTGCATTTAGGGAACCGATAATAGTGCCACCTACAGGTTCACAGGCCTCAAAGACTTTACCAGATCACACAAAAATATCCTGCTTGAAAAACATATTCCACAAATCTTCATTCGACTTCGGTAAAATTTCAATGTAAAACATTTCGGTTGAAAAATATTATCGTTTAACCTATTTAAGTAAGATCACACGTACCGTCCGCAAAAATGACTACTCGTTTTCCTGCCATTATCTTCGCTCTGCTTTCCTTCCCACTCGTAAAAATATTGCAAAAATGGGGAATATTTACGCAAGTGTAATCGTCTTCACCATTTTTCTTCAACCTTTTCTCTCCTCATTAAGCGCTTACTCGAATGTTTGAAACATTGCCCATAAAAAAATTATAACTACTATTTACCATATAAGGCTCCGAATCCCCAGATTGCCTTCCTCTTAAAATTCTTCTAGTACCATTCAAAATATTAAGTGTAATGTTGAAACCGTATGTTGTGCCTAAAAAGCAAGATCGCTTATCGTTAATTGTTAAATTATACCCGATCTTATTTAAAATATTGGCAGATTATTTGAAATTTTATAAATATATCTTGTAACTATACCAACTAAGGCTTTTTGTGTTTACTTACCCTGAACAACTACTAACAATATAACACAAAAAATAATCAAATATGTTTAGTCAATTTTGGGTTTTAACAACACTAACGAGCAGATTTTTATACAGGGTGACTGGTTATTAAATTAGAGAACTCGGTACTCGATTTTCATAATTTTTAGGGGTATAGTTTTAGCCCAATTTTTTTTAATAAATTAATGAAATGTAGCGTCTGAGATCAGCTGTGCGCGAGGGCGTCGACCTCCTCTCTGCCTTCCGTCTTATTATATTTTTTTTTTACTTTAGAACATGAATAAGTACTCAGTGATAAATCGACATTTGTTTTTAATAACATATTTATTCTTTATAAATTATTCTCACATATAACGTCTTAACGTTTTGAAAGTGACTCAGTAAATAAAAAGGAAAGAAAATGGCTAATGTACAACAATTAAAAGCTGGTTGTAAAATTACTATATCCTTATAATATTATCATATATATTTTGTTAATACTTCATTTTTTTTAAAAGAAATTTCTATGCGTGGGGTGAGATTATAAGTTTAAGG
>JAOCPS010830834.1:0-10070 GCA_025505425.1 Graphium colonna
CCCCCCCCCCCCCAACCCCCCCCCCCCCCACCCCAAACCCTCCCACCCCCCCCCCCCCCCACCCCCCCCCCCCCCCCCCGCCCCCCCCCCCCACCAAGATATCTTGAGACTAAGGGGTTTGACCCACAAAATTTCTAGGAAGTTTTTTTTTGCATTGTAAGAGACTTTTCCAACGATACAACAAAAATTTTTTTTCGTTGTATGGGAGGAGAGGTGAAAAGAAATAATTTTTATATAATCTTAAAAACCAATCTTTGGACCTTTAATATACATCTCTCCACCAATTTTCGTGACAATCAGTGCAGGAACAGCGGAGTACGAACCCAGACATGACAAAACTATAAGTGGACTACGGAACCCTAAAAATGGTAATACAGTGTCTGTATATAATTCTTTTCATTCGTGTAATTACAACATAGTATAAACAATTGTTAAATATTTTTTTTAATTGATATGTCCATTAAGAAAAAACATATATAGAATACGATGTAGATTAATGTCCAAACTGGTCTACGATCCCAAGCAAACCCACTGCAATGATTCAAGACATAGTCAGAATCCTGAATCTGGTTTAGAAAAAAAATATTAAAGCTGACAGTAGTCCAACAACATCGGGAAGCTAAATATTTTAGCAGACAATAATTATTACAAATGCCTCATAGAAAAAATCCAGTTCAAATTACAACGGTAATAAAACAAGTTTATTTTTAAAGAAAATTACAAGTAGCCACTTCAAACGCCTTAAAAGTGGACTTTCTAAACATATCTTCCACGTTATTTAGATTTTAAAAACAAACTACTAATCCGATTTTTAATAAAAATTTTCTAGTAACCATTTTCGAAGTTTACTAACTATATAAGATAAAAAATATTTTTTCAAATCAGTTTATAAGTTGCGCAGATATGTGCGAACATTTATAAATTCTGTTATTTTTATTTAAAAAAACAAATTAATGAACCGATTTTTTTTAAAATTTTATTAGACTATTTATGGAGAACGCCCCATCATATAAAAAATAACTTTTAAAATTGGTTCATTAATTACGGAGATACGTGGAAAAATATATAAAATCAGTTTATTCATTAACGATTTAAAAGAAAAATTACTAAACCGATTTTCCCGAAAATTTTATTGGACCTTTCCAGAAGAATATGCTAAGATTGTTTAAATCGGTTCATAAATGGCGTAAATATACGCGAACGTACATAAAAAAAAAAACAAAGTATGCATGACTTTTTAGGTTGCCGAATGACCATTCCTCTCCTCTTCTATTTGCACTCCTTTCCCCGTCTAATATTTAATATGTCCCCCAGCTGTCTTATCCACTTGACCTAGTTTATCCAATTTCCCAGGTTGACAATGCACTCGCAACTCTCCGTATGTTATGTGTGTCCATAGGCGACGGGATCACTTAACATCATGTGAACCGCCTGCTCGTTTAACCTTCTCTACGTTAAAAAAATACTTTGACTAGGAAAAATATAATCGTAAAATAGATACCCTTATTTAAAAGGTGATATTTAAATGATATCTGAAAGATGGCGTTGTAACTAATCTTACGCGATAACTAGACCGTTAATATCATGTTAATGCGTCTAATACTTGTAACAGATTGTAGGTTTGCTCTTTACAAATAAATAATGGGCTTTCTGATTTATCACTTCTTGAGAACACGCAACGCTTAATCCTGTCCCATACCAGATAGGCATTTATCTTAAAACAATCACGAATTATACCCCGTTCCGATGAAAACTATAGAAAAAGTAAAGAAACATTATGTCATTGACACAAAAAACCGACCATAACAAGTGCCATTTTTACAAAAAATTGTGAAAACTAGTTCATACGACACAGAAGTAAACTTTCATGATATATTCTTGACAGTTGTTTTGGTTTAAAACATAAACAATACGACCGATTTTTATTAAAATTTTATGGGATCAGATCGAAAACTGATCTATTCAAATAAATTTTTTTTATAAGATTTTTTAAAATTCACTAAAGCATGTAGTAGAGTAGTAAAAAAACTCTTTAATTCAATTATTTAAAAAAAAGGTTAGTATCTTGCTGAGAAATCGGAAAACATATATGAAAGAGATATATACAGTCGAACATGTAACCTCCTACTTTTTTGAAGTCGGATTAAAAAAGAAAACGTTTCATACAAACAATAATGTTATAAGGTATTGTAACTATAAGAGTCTCTGGTGATATTTTGCAATGCACGAGCCCTTTAGCGTCAATTTATCTAAGAACAATTCCGAGCTACACCTGTCCATTTCGCTTGTAGGTAATAATAGAATTAGGCAATGGCTTGCGGAAGCAATAAGTTTAAGCTGAGAAATTTGAGTTCTATTTTGGTTGTGACACAGTCATATTCTTTGTCTATACAGGGTACAATACTTTAAGACTTAATTATCGGGATCATATATAAAAAAAATATTATTAAAAATAAATATTGATTTAGCACTGGGTAAATATAATCTAAAGTTGAAAAATTATTAAGGACGTGGAGGTCGACGGCCTAGTGTGTGCCAGCTGATCACAGCCTCCACGTTTCATTAATTTATTGGAAAATTTGGGCCAAAACTATGCCCCTAATTTTATTACATAAATATGAGGGCAACCGAGAACCGATATCGTAAGCGACTCACCAAAGACCCTCTATGATATATAATTTAAATATCAATGATACGAGATATATAATATCTTATATTTTGATTGTAGACAAACGTTTTACGTTCCGTTTCAAAATAGAATAATAATATTAGCTGGATTATAAACAGGAAATTTCTTAAAGACTCAGACGTGTATTTCCAAAAACTGCTTAAGATTTAAGCAATTTCCAACAATAAGGCTCTATTTGGAGCTGAAATGATTGTGACAGCAGCGTCGCCCGCAAATCGGACCAAAATAACCTCTTAACCTTTAAAACTTTAAATCTTACGATATTCGAAGGGAGCTGAAAATTAATAAATGAATTGTCTACGTTAACACTAATAATGAGGTTTGTCTTCTCACGCGTATTTCTTTGATATTGTTTAAAATCCATTCTATATGTTATTTCCGATAGTAAAATATACATGTTTCAAAATTCATTCAAATCCATTTATCCGTTTTTGCGCGATGAAGGAATAAACATCCAAACATACAAATTTTTACATATAGAAATATATATATTACAAGTTTTCTTCACAGAAAATTACAAAACCGGACTTCAAACACTAAAGTGTACTTCTGAAACATATCTTCTCCATTATTTATATTTTAAAAACAAACCTTATCAAACTAAAAAAAAAAACGGTATAAAAATGTCGGAGTAATTCGCGAAGGTACATAAAAATATAAACATCCGAATTGAGAACCTTCCTCCTTTTTTGAAGTCGGTTAAAAAACTTCAAACATATCAAAAACTTGAACTATTCGAGTGAGTAACAGCTTAAAACAACAGCAATCATGATTATAGCTATTCGTATATCTTGACCTCACGTCTGATGGCATTTCCACGTTATATCCTGTAATGACGTTTTCGAGCACTTGCAACGAACGCCCTGGGCAGTCGTAAAGTTTAGGCTATAACTTCTGACAGTTTTACTACTAGAACAGTAATATCAAGTGCATTGAAATATACAACATATATAACTATATATGTATTGTATAGTACAGCTGATCTTAGTTTGAACCTAAATTTAACACAAAACTTAAATAAGCATCTTATTATTTGCTTACATTTGAAACCGTAGTAGCTCAGTGTCCGGGCGTTCGCCTTCACTTCTGTTTACTCGAGGCGAACCTGAGTTCGATCCCCGATCGCGGCACCAAAGAAATTGTTAATTTTCATTGCAATTTTAAGTGCTGATTTACCACGTGCTCTGCGGTGAAGGAAACCTGCATATCTAAGAAATTATATTTCTAAGATATGTGAAGTCTACCGCACTGGGGCCGCGTGGTGGACTATGTCTAGAGGAGGCCTTTGACCAGCAGTGGGATATTTAAAAAAAATAGGCTGTTATTTACTTACTTTACTTACTAAGAATAATTAAAAAACTGTAAACTATATTTTAAATAATTTCCTGTGTAGTGTCCTTCAATTTAAATTTAACGTTAATACAGAGTCAAAAACAATCTACTTATCGAGTGTTTAAATTAAAAATAACATATAATAATATCTTAAAAGATAATTAAAAATATGCAGACAGATATAAAATGTTAATTAGCGAAAGGAGCTGATACACAATTTAATCGTGATTAATACAAATGTTTATTTACGCACGCATTTTTTTTTTAAATTCCTCATTTTGTTTTCAATAGTTTCCAATTGAATTTTTTAAGAAGGTTTAATGAAGATTTTAGATTTGATTTCCATAGATTTTTTTATTATTTATAAAGAGCTAATAGTCTAATAGTTAGGATACAGACATCCGATCGCGTGGTAGAGTGTTCGAATTCCTCCACTTGACTAATGTCTTGAATCATATCTAGCCTAGAGTTTAGCTGAATTGTTTACAAGAAACATTAAGTAAGTTCCAAATAATCTGCTAATATTTTTCAAAAAAAAAATCACATAAAATGAAATCGACAGCGAATAATAAGACGGGTTGCAGATATGTAATTTAATAACTTTTATGACTTCCTTATTATTTTTGCAAGCTTGTCCTTGTTATCAAATAGCAATGAAATATTTTTTTGTTCTATTTATCTTTTTCTGTTTATTGAAGTTTTTTTGTAAGCATTATTTGCGCTCTATATTAACCATCGATTTCAAAATAATACAGAATTAATAACAACGAATGGAAATAAGAACTAAGCTGTTAGTGTACCCTTTCAGAAAAAGAAGGAATTTTCTACATCAATTCATAAATGTCGCACAAATAAGGTAAGCATGGGCGTAATTACTATTCCAGAGGGGGCCTGGGCCTCTACAACAATGTTTCTTAGGTATCCAGCCTATAATTCGAAAACATTTATCCAACATCCAGGGGTGGGCACGACCCACGTAGACTCTTTTTACGCCTATGGTAACTGGCCTAAAAATTCCCTTTAGAAGTCGCTTAAAAATAAAGATGGCTAAAAATGGTTATAGACGATACTAATTTTATTGGGATATCACTCGGGTTTCTATGAATTTGGAACTGCAAACCGATATCCTACGAACTGCGCCACTGAGTCATTAAAGACATCATTGCCAATTATCATTAAAATTCCGATCAATTCAAATTCAAAATATCTTTATTCACATACAAGCTTACTCATTCTGATGCACCGTCATTTTATTGCATTATCATTAAGTGTTCGAGAGGAAGCTACCGCCAGCTCGGAAGGCAGATTCTGCAGAGAAGAGCGGGCGAGAAACTCAGCAGTTGCTCTTTTAAAATAATATTTCTTACAAAATGTAGTGTACAAGAATTTTGTTATAATAATAAGTTTCTAATTTTTATTACCGTTGTTTGTTTGTGGGAAAAATAAAAAAGAACTTAATTAATAGCACTTTTCATGTATTTTTAGAAAACCAAGTTAATATACTAAGCTTCGCGTTTGTTTTACAATCTGTAACTTGATAGTTCACGATTTATATCGTTACATTACTTAACCCTGACCTGTTTCGTATATATCTTCAAATACTCATTTTTTTCCTTTTTCTGTCGATTTCGACTATGTGAAGATTGAAAAAAAAATGACACCGTATCCGAAGACATTTGAACAAAAATCTTTAGATATGAATGTGTTGCCATCAATAAATTACAATGTCATTGTAATACTTAATTACATTACGCATGCATTCTTTATGTTGGCATTGAAAATGCGTGTATCACATACGGAAGTGCCAACCGAACGACGATAAAAATATATACAGAATGATTGGCGAGTCACCTTATATATTCTATGATCTTACATTTGGAGATCATATATAAAGAAGAAATATAATAATAAAAGCAAATATTAATTGACCACTGAGTAAAGTTAATCGAAAGTTGAGTAATTATTTGCGAAAGCCATGTGCATCCTAGCGAACACGGTGCGAGCAACCGCTAATTCGGGTCAATGAACTGCGCCAACTGGCCATCTGTTCACTGCTGGCATCGTATCCACGTTTCATCTATCTTATCACATAAATATGTTGACAGTCGAATACTGAGTACTCTCCGTTAAAATCATTGGACACTGACCAATCACCCTGTATAAATATAGCATATGTTGTTCGAACTAAAATTACTTTTTTCTGATGTTCACACAATTTTTTTTCCGTGACAGAACCTTATATATAGAATTGACAGGAAGCCATTTGAACGTTTTTTTATTGGAAAATATTAAGAAAATATTTGAAATTTTATTAATGTTAATAAATATTCCAATTTAGCTCTAGACTTGTGCTAAGATATGGTTCACGACAATAGTCGAATGACTAGTGAACTTTGAATTTTTTTTAAACGAGCAGACGGTTCACCTGATGGTATGCGATCCCGTCACCCATAGACACACGCTACATCCGTTGAGTCGCGAGTGCGTTGTCAAAGTGGGAAATTGGGTGGAATAGGTTTATTAGACAGGATATGGTTGGGATTAAGGATTTGGAGGGTAAAGGAGTGGGAAAAGAAAGGGTATACATGGCCATCCGGCATCCCAAAAGTCATGCACACTTTATTTTGTGCTGATTTCGTAAAGCATTGTTTGCGACGCACGGGAAGTTATTTGTGGATGTTTATCAGCCTATGTTTATAAGAATGTATGTATGTTTGTTCTTTTGCGGCGTTTTAGAGGCTAAATATGGTATCGATTTTGATGCTTTTCGCTTCAAAGAATTTTTCTTAAACTATTAAGTTTTGGTACCGTAGTGTAATCGAAATTCAATTATAGGCACTCACTCGTATTTTTATTAGCTTTTAATATCGCTGTGGTATTTTATTTATAATTAACACGTTTTATTAGCTTCACCTGTGTATATATATATAACGTCTAATTGATTTGAATAATCATACGTATTAAGTGCTTATAACAATACAATAATAAAAAAAATATCAAAAAAAAATTCTAAATCATTAAAAAGATTTTTATTCCAATAGATCGTTTGTAAATAAGACTTATTTTTTAAAAGCTATTTTTAATACGATAAAAATAGGCCCCCTAGCCTTTAAGAAACAAAACTAATGATATGTACAGATTTCCATAATGATTTTTTACGTGTATGGATTTATGTGAGATTTCGGGCTTTTGCTTTATAAAAAATATATTTTCTCTTTGGTTTACGTTCAATTATATTATCTATGGAAGCTATTGACGATATGGCTTCTAGTTACTGTCAGAGGTTGAATATTTTAATGAGAAAAACAAAGATCTTGACAACGACATGTAAGGTTAATTTGTTATTCCACGGTTTTTGTGTAAAAAATTAAAAAAAAATGTGTACGCCCTTAACAATTAATTTTGGGCAACGATTGTTTGTGTGTAAAATATGACATACGGTATGCAAAGTTCACCTTTGATGAACTTCCTTAAACAAACTATTTACATTTTAAAATATTTATTTAGTAACAAATTTTAAAATCATTCGACCTTCTTCTGTATTGTTTCTAACCGTTTATAATGAAAGATTTATTTGGGACTAAACGCTTTTAGCAAAGAAGTTTTTACATTTATTATTTAAAAAAGTAATTTCTATGTTACCAAATTGTTTCAACCCACAAACAATCTCTATGATAAGTATATTTAATCATATAGTGAGATATCTGTCTTCAAATTTGTATATTGTTATGTTATTATTATTTTTTTTTATTATTATGGAAAGGGAGTCAAACGAGCAGACGGTTCACCTGATGGTAAGTGATCCCGTCGCCCATGGTCACACGCAACATTCAGGGAGTTGCGAGTGCGTTGTCAACCTGGGAAATTGGATACAATTGGTTTATTGGATAGGATGGGTCGGGATTAAGTAATGTAACAATTATTCCTAAACTAAAATAAATTAATACCTATAATATATAATAAATACCCTACACAAAGATTACAGAAATACCTTACACAGAGATTTAGTACCTTAGAGTTATGTACTATTTGTATAAGACTTCGGTATATGTTTACAAAATAAAGTTGCCAAATCTATAATGTCAAGAAATAAAATAATAATCTGATTGGAATATAATATAATTATCTATCTGTAGGATTTTAAATATTTTTTTTTAATTAAAAAGGTAAAAGATCCGCAGGAAAAGTGACGGATACAGATCTTTATTTTCCCTCGGATATCCGGGGATACTGTAACCCTTACTAGTTTCGTTCGCTCGGTTAATGAAGTCAATATTTACTGAGAAATTAAGGATTTTAAAACAAAACAGATCAAGAGATTCAAGCTATAACCCTAAGCTACCCCTTACGTAGAAAACTTGATAATTTTACTAACATACCTTTTTTTTGTTTACAGAGAGACCTCGCCTCCGTCGCCGATGGGCGACGAGAAGGAATCAAAAATGAGCCAAATACAGTTTTCGGCACCTTTGGACAAACAAGAAAGCACGGTGAGTTGAAAAGAAAAATAATTTACTAAATATTATTAATATACAAACAAAGCCAGCATAAAATGAAGTATGAATGGTTTTTTTTTTCAATAAAAATAAATAAAGTCCTCCTGACCGAATTTCGGCCACGGTGGCCAATCTACTCCCATTAGCTAACTGCGCAGGAGATATAGTGCACAAGCGTACGCGCAGACACAGGTGCACTCGGTGTTCCTTTACTCTCATAGCCCGATGGGACAGATATCCGACACGACCGGACAGAGATCAGGCGCAGGACCGACTTTTTACACGCCCATCCGACGCATGGTTCATCTTTCTTTTCAGGCAATCGGATGATCAGCCTGCATTGCCCTAATCTAACCGAGAAACAACATCACAAAGTTATTGTTCCCCCTTGTGATTCGAACCCACTACCTCCGGTTTACAAAGCGCATACCACTAGGCTACGGAGGCGGTTATTTCTCCGCCACTTATAAACTGATTTAATTTTTTTTTTATCTGATAAGGTATATTTCCAAAATAGTCCCACAATTTTTTTTTTCATAAAAATCGGATTAGTAGTTTGTTTTTAAAATAAAAATAACGAAAAACGTATGTTTTGAAAGTACATTATTTAAGCTTTTAAAGTCGGTTTTTGTAATTTTCTGTGAAAATAAACTTGTCATTGTATACACGAGTATGTCAGTGGATTTCTCCGGAAGTTAGGAACAGAGGTTCATATTTTTTTTAAGGTGATGTACTTACAAGGTGGTCCCTTTTATTTCTATAAAAATCGGTCCAACAGTTTCTACCTTAAATAAAAATAAATACAAAATTAATTTCACGAACATTCACTTCTAAAGATTCGCCTCTAAGTTGTAAATTGGTCTCGCTGTATTTTATTTAAATAATTATTATTCTACATTAATTTATAAGAAGAATGCAGAGCTGTGGTAGCTCACTATTAGGGCGCTGGTCTTCAATTCTGTTCACTCGAGGCGAACCTGTGTTCGATCCTCGGTGCCGGCACCTATGAAATCATTTTTCTAATTTCCATTTAAGTGCTGACTTACCATATGTTCTGGTGAAGGAAAACATCGTGAGGAAACCTGCATATCTAAGAGATAATATTTCTGAGTTATGTGAAGTTCGCCAATCCGTACTTGGGTCGCGTGATGGACTATGCCCTCTGTCTGGAGGAGGCCTTTGCTCAGCAGTGGGACTATTAGAAAATAGGCTGTCACATACTTACTAATAATGTTTAAGATCGTGTTTAAGATATCGATTGGAAACCTCTTCATATGGCCACAGTTAACTAGTTTATAAATAGAAATGACGATCCATCACATATGATTAAATAAACAGAGATATAAATACATATTTTTGTGCATAGGCAATCAAATTTATTTACTGTAAGTATCTAAACTTGTTTATCTGTGCACCTACCAAATCTTTTCTGGACCACCCTAACGTAGACTGGTAGAAAATGCCATTGGCATGAATGTATTTTTTTTTTTAATTGGAAAGGAAGACAAACGAGCAGACGGTTCACCTGATGGTAAGTGATCCCGTCGCCCATG
>JAOCPS010830945.1:0-10070 GCA_025505425.1 Graphium colonna
TCATTACGAGTATCAATATTTAAACCCGCAAAAAGCAAAAATAAATAGTTAAATATATATACATTGGCAACGTTTAATTTAATTTAATTAAACTTATTATATATGTACGTGTATTTATAGGCCATTCCAATCAAAACTATGTCGAAAAATGAACAAGAGATTCAACTATTATGCTAAGTTTTTATGTGAAAATACTGTTATTTATGATTATGGAAAAATACTCTTATTGACTAAATATTAAAGTGAAACATTCAAACAAAATAAAAAATAAAATAAGACGTAAGCTTAAAAAATACATCATAATTATTCGATTATAAACCCATATTGATTGAGCCAACCATAACTTTAAAATGTGTATGTATGTAATATTGAGTTATTTTATAATGATATATTACATTTGAGTACTCGTTTGCTCGCGAGGTGATACTGGCCATGAGAGATGCCCTGCGGAAGCGCGAGCGAGCAGGCGAAACGCTGCCACCTGCAGTGCTCCGACATGAGACCGCCGGCGTGCGTGGCAGGTCGGGGGATCTGCCGCGCAGAATGTGAAGGATACCCCCCATGTTGTTCATAGGGTACGGGGAGGGGCTTTGTTTCTAGCCCCTTCACACACGAGTCGAGCCCAAAGTGGCTACCCTAACCGGGCCGTGGGTAAACTAACGTAGATAACCCGGTCAGGCGAAGGGGGAATACCGCGGTGTTTAGTGGGTAACACCAAACCACACCGTCCCTGCTGCCCCCGCAGCACGGCCGGCGAAGTGCCAAATGACGTTCCCCGCGTCAAAATAATACATTTGTGTAGTTGTATTATTATGAATACCACCATAATATATTTAATATAAAATATTTATAAAACAAGCTATTCTAAAAAAAACCCAGTCTTTAAAAACATTCTTTTAATTATTATTAAACACTTTTGTTTTATTTCATAGTTTTGATTTTGCTTGTTGACTGATCTGTTAGACCACAAACTGCTGTAACAAAATATTTTTATAGTGATCACTCTAATTATCCTAATTATTATATTGGAGTACTGAAGTTAATATTTTAAATTTACTACTTAAGATTTGAGATTCTGTAAACGCCGTAGAAAGAAACAATGGATAGTAAGAAAAGTGGAGGGAACAAAGAACATTTTAACGAGGTCCCGAAGGCATGCTCCATCTACAGAATTTAAGAATCGTGGGCATAAATAATTCAGGTAAAACTGTACTTAGTAGCAACGATGACCTAAATAGTTTATTTACAACTTTAGCAAAAGTAATGTGGCTTTATAGCAGCAATTAAAATTCTCTTTCACGTGGATCGAAAAAGTGTAAATTATAAGAAGATAGTTGGATATGCATTAATGTTTGAAAAGAAGTAAATGAAACATTTTCTTCTTATTATTATTTAACATGGTTGATGAATGTAACTAACGGTCCCACACAAAATTTTCTTTGTGATTTTGTTAGTATATTTTTTAATCGCAATAGTAGTTAAATTAAAAATTATTGATTAACAAAATACTGTATGCGATATGCATCTTTGTCTTATCGTCTAAATTGAATTATTTGAGGTACTTTTACGTCGGTTAAATAAATATTATTTTTTTTATAGAGAGAGGGAGGCAAACGAGCAAGCGGCTCACCTGGTAAGCGAATACCGCAGCCCATGGACTCCCGCAACACCAGAAGAGTTACAAGAGCGTTGCCGGATTCTCTTCTTAAAAGTCCCTAAGATCGATCATCCGAAAATACCGCTGGCGACAGTTGATTCCACAAAGGTATCATGCGTGGCAGAAAATAACGGCGGAATCTCACAGTAATGGACTGCCAACCATCAAGATGGTGGTACATGCGATAGAAAACGCTGAGAGAAACAACATCTCTCCGCAGGGAATTAAGCTGATCGGAAAGAACTGAAGCATGGGCGATTCGAGCAGCTCAACGTTGGATGCGGTCAAATGGAAGCAGCTGGTAAATAGCTGCCCCAGCCCAGAGATAAGAAGAGTATTCCATATGTGGCCGAACTTATACGTTTTATAAAGCTGCATGCGGTGAGCCGGCTGGAAGTACTGCCTCGCTCTGCTAAGGGCGCCAAGTTTTCTAGACGTCAACTTGGCTTTATCTTCCAAGTGACCGCGGAACTGTTAGTCACTCTATATGTCGACGCCGAGCATTTCAATCGAAGCTGTGGTAACTAGGGCAATGTTCTTAAGAATTTCTTTTTAGCGGTGAACGCCCAAACTTGTGTCTTCTGGGGGTTGATTTAGTCGACCCCAATCCGAGATTTTGCTAAACAGAATCGAGATTGTTATTTATTTTAATTCTATTGTTTTCTTTCATACCATCAATATTTCTTTTAGTATTTAAAGATCAACCAACAAGAAACAGCGTCAAATCAAAAATTCAAATAAATACCTCCGGAGTAAATGCTTTTTTTATATTACTTTTTAGGATCTTGGATAAATTTTAATTTATTTTTGTAAATGCCTTTGGAACGCATAAAGAATACATACATAAAGAGTGTCCATCTCTGTTAAAGGGACTTTATTTAAATATTTTGTAATCAAGTGTACTTCTTATATATTAAATATTTGTAATATATTACTATCAGAGATTAGATGAAACAATGTACTGAGGGACAACTTAATATAATGAAACAGATTCCATGGGTATAGAATGCAAATTTGATTATAAAAATCAAATGATTTACATTATTTAAACATATATAAAAATTACGTGTCGTATGTTTATCCGCGATGAACTCCTTAAGTACTAAACCAATTGTAATCACAATTTGTTGATTATGTGCAGTTTGATCTTACTTAGGGGTAGTAACAGCAACGCGTTGACGGGTCGGCTTGTTTATATTATATTATATCGCCTAACATTGCCACTAATTTTACGATATACGTGCTGCTGACTTTCACCGTTAATATTTATAAAACTAACATCAATTTTCAAAAATTAAGAGTTGGATTTAAAAACATATTAAAAATGAAATACTGAACTATATATAATTACCTTTTATTATCATTAATTTTTTCATCTCCAATTTGCCTAAATTAAAAATGCTGAATTAGAGTTGAAAACATCTAAAATTTTAAAAAAGAATAACTTGCTGAACTATAAATAAAAGGCACTGATCTTAAAACACGTTGATGTATAAAATGCACTTTCATTTTTCATTACTGTATATTTTATTCTGTAAGCGTATTACTTGAAACAACACCACCAATCGATAGATGGCGCTCCTTAAAAGTTATATCGCGCTAAAGCTTTACCGATTGACTCAATCAAAACAAGTGTGTAATATTGTCAAAATATGGTTTGTATTCTTTAAATTAAAGTTATAAAAAACTATTTAAAGCATAATTTTACCAAGACTTATTATTACTTCTTCTAGCCTTTTTCCCAAGTTACTTGAGGTCGGCTTCTAATCCACCCAGATATTACCTGAAATTCAGTTTTTACAATCAACCCAAAGGAATAAACTGAATTCGAAGGATAGATTATTTGTCAGGAAATATCCTGGCATTGATATCCTATAACGACTGCCAACGATATTCTTGACAACCAGGACCAACTTTTTACATGCATCATCTTTCTTTTCAGGCAATCGGATGACCAGCCCGCATTGCCCTAAACTAACCAAGAAACAACAACACAAAGTCGTTGTCCCCCCGCGGGGTTCGAACGCAAGCGCCCATACCATTAGGCTATGGCAGCGGGCCAAGACTTACTTACAGTACACAAATATTAATTGATATAAGTTCACTTAACAATTGTTGATAATCTCATGAGCGTTGGTATTTTATTCAGAACCCTAATTTAGTTTTTTTTTCTTTTTCGGGTACATTATTTCACGGGTACATTAGCGTGTATTTAAAGCAGTTTTAAGCTTATTTGTCAATGCAAATTGAAAAGCAGGGTGGCGAATTGTATATAGTTTGGCAATTTCCTAGATGACACTCCGTAAGTAAACGTGAGGTGCGCAAGACGTTACGAGTTGATCGCATCTTGCTCACAAAATCTTTACACGACCTGGATTACGTTACAGATATTTCTGCCGATATCCCTAACAAAACTCTGCATAAACCTAATATGATATAAAATTTATTCAAATATGCTTAACTAACTTCAAAGAGAAAACCTAACCTTTTGAACATCGAAGAAAAAAATCTATATTAATTATGGCATACCATATATTATTATATGATATGCCATAATAAATATATACAAAAAGAAACCAATATAGATACTATGTTTTATTACAGAAAAACAAAGTAGATAAAAACTTACTTTGTCAACCCGGGAGATCGGATATAATAGGTTTATTCGATAGGATGGGATCGGGATTAAGGAATAGGAAAAAAAAGGTAGTCATGGCCATTCGGCATCCCTAAAAGTCATGCATACTTTATTTTATGCCGACTTTATAATGAGCAGAGTCGCAGATGTACAGCAAAAGCTATGAAAAGTCGTTATGCTCTACCACCTATAAAATTTCTTATTAATATAAATATTCCTATAAAATTTCTTATTTCATTTGGTATTTGCCATTTCTTACCATTACAGTGCCTTTGTTACTTAAAATTCAAGTGTTAACTTAAGAACAGCGGTTTGTAAAAATGAATTATAAGTAAAAAATATCTCATTAAAAGTAACACTTAAACTTAGTTGTCTTTGTCGTAAAAATAATATCTTACTGGGTTATTTTTATACAAAAGTCAGAAAATCAGTCAGAAGTCAGAAAACTGACTTTTGGCCACAACATTTTAAATAAGGTTTACGCAGCTGCAAACATTTACTTTGTTTTGTAAGTTTTTTTGTTTGCTTGTAAGTTTTTGTAAAAATTAATTTTATAGTTATTTGATAACCATTTTACAAAACGAAAATCAAGACTCAGTTTTTGTTTTCTAGATTTTTTTGTTTAAGTAGAAGTGAAACAATTCTGCTCGCTGTAACTGGAAACATTAATCTCCTCGCCGCATCAACCAACCAATGCTACCGGAAAATTAAACTTATGAAGTCAGTCGTTTTCCAATAACGTACAAAAACTTTCCTCGAACAAAAAATATGGAAGGATTTCCAAGTTTATAAGAAATATTGTTTTTAAATTTTATTTATTATTGTGGGTATAGAAATTATATATGCATAAATATATTCAAATGTCATTTGTACAGAATAAACATTATTGAATGTTTCATTTATTTTATGCATTTCGATAAGGACGGATCTTTCGAGGAAAATCATTAATTACCTAATAAGTACTAACTTGATATATTATTAATGATAATATCAACACCACGTTGATGATTGGTAGTCTACTACCATGCGAATACGTCATCATTTCCTGCCACATATGGTACTCCTCTGGAATCAATTGGCGACATCAGGATTTCCGGATCGATACGTATTAGGGACCTTCAAAAAAAGAACAAACTCTTAAATGCTTAATCTACTATCTTACTTTAATATTGCTTGACTTGCGACGCATTAATTTATATGATTTAAGAGAAAAGAAAAATATTCCAAATGAAACCAGTTTTATATCCTTTGTTATCGAAAATACCTATTTCATATGCATCAAGCAGCTGTGAACGGTCATCGACGTGATTGATACTAAATCTCATCAGGAGTCGTAATACAGGAGACGTGACCTGCTTTGAAATATCATTCTTAATAAATCAGATATGATGTTGTCACAAATCACATATTTTAATAATAAAAATCTATATGCTTTAGTTAAAATACATTAGTTTCTTGTCACACGTTATGCCTGTGAGTTGTCTCCACTTCATCCATCAATTTCTAGTTCTATAAGTAACTTTTTGTCAATTTCTCTGCTAAGTATGGAGCCAAAGTATTTATAGTCAGTCACCATGTTTAAATTTGTGCTCCAATGGAGATCAATATGTTATTTGGATGTGTGGCGTAATTAATTATACAAGACATGTGTGCTGTTTTCTCTCCACTTATCTTTTATATATTTGTTTCCAAAACGTAAGCAAATTGTTGGAGATCGTCTACGTTCTCTGAGATAAGCATCATCCGGATAGAGTATGTTACAAGAAAGTGGCTTTTGGAAGTATTTGTTCGATGAGTTATTGTGGTATTGAAAATGAGACGACTAAGCGTGAAATCTTAATGTATTCCAACTTTAATTTCAAAAGTTTCTCCTCTGCATGCGGGACTAATGATTTTAGTAGTGACAGCATTAAACATACTTTGAATCAAATATATATAATATCCCCATATAACGTAACGCTTACCCCGTGATTTTATGTTGAGATCAAATGCATTTTTCGATTCTATGAAGACTATGTTACAACTTTATAGTTACTGCAGTCCATGATATCTCATTTTCTTTGAAAAAAGGTATCAGCATGCTGTTTCACCACGAATCAAGCATAAGGTATCGCTTTATCAACTTGTTAAATAGGCTACTCGATTCCGTAGATGTCTCACATAACTGAAGAAACGCATAAATTCAGCATTCAATGATACCCATGTTAAGAATTCCGTATTAACACCTAGGAGTTGTAATAGTTAATAGAATATATTTAGTCACAATCATTACTCCATTGCCTAATATACGGATTTACTGGAATCCGAGTTAGTTTTTCTATCACTTCATCCATCAATTTCTAGTTCTATAAGTGTAGCTAATCGATGCGGCCCTTGATCAACTGTACATATGAAATATGTCGTCGACCGTTCGAGCATTATCCCGCCCGTGGGTAATCAGTTCACACCGTTCCGTATAAATTAAATTAAAGTCAGCCAAGCTAATGGTAAACATATTAATATCCCAAATCATACTATAAATGCTATACACCCAGTGGAAAAGTACAGGCTATGCCTCTTTTGGAGTGATATAGGAATGTAGCGGTACGTGAAAGATCTATCGAAAAAAATATCTCCATAAAGCCGAAAACCATTTTACTACACTTCTGATAAAATTATACCATTTTCTTTTAGAATTACACCACAGTAAAACACGGCTTATTTCATCAGTGTTTCTTTGATTGTTTTCTTCATCTGTCTCATTTTTAACTTTTTAGTTATATCTTAACATATTTTGTACGTAATCAGGTTTTGCTCATCAACGAAAAATAACTAACGGTGAATTGACTTTTATTGTGTATACTGCCGTACCCATAAAATTTAAATTGTATGAAATGTTCTTTTTATAAAATTGATTTTATTGTTTAATTTTGAACCACTTCCTAATATTTTAAAAGTTAGGACAAATTAACAAAATGTAATTTCAACATAGAGCTTTAACTTACAAATATTACCAAATAGTACGAAAATTATTCTCCGTACGTTGAGTAATAAAAAAATAATACAATATTCACGAAAACTAGCGCAAGGTAATAATTTTGAACTGACATAAATATAAATAAAACTACCAGACAGGTGTTCAACGTTGTGATTTGTTTCCAATAAAAGCATTTTGATAAATACTATTATTACGACAAAAAAATTCATTTCTTTTTCTGTTTAACTCTCTTTTAATCACAAATAGAACACTGAATGACGATTAACAAGGCTTTATTGGCATAAATATAATATTAAAACTGCAATGGGAACTTCAGGTTCCCATTAGGCTCTTTCATATCTATCTATACTACTATTATGAAGTTGAGTTTGTTTCTTTGAATGCACTTCTCTCAGGAACTACTGATACAAATTGAAAAAAAAAATGAGTCCGATTGTAGTCCATATAATATCACGCCATAACTAATAGAAGCGCGGTAGTAATAAAACATTTTGCAAAATGGGAACAATGGTATAACGCCAATAAAAAAGAACAGAAAACATACTAACGAGGCAAACAACATGTTAGTTTACGTTTAGAATTGTGCAGACGGTTCAGTCATAATATTTACATTGAAAAACATGCGGTGTGCTATCGTTAACTTGAGACCACGTGAGTCACTGAAAAATAATGACAAATTTATCATTTAATTATAAAATATTATAGAACAAAATATAACATTCAAATTCGCCCTGGAGCAAGTCATAGATTTATATTATTGAGAGAGATTGGCAAGCAGACGGTTCAACTGATCATAAGTTATCCCGTTGCCCTTAGAAAGAAACATATGTTCTTAAAGAAGCAAATTATGTTTTCATGTATCAAGAATAATATACCATGTTATTCATTATATGGAGAAGAGATAAATATCGAATTGAATACAAAAACAATCAGTATAATTCACCAGATATTAGCAGATAGCATTATTCGTCATGTTATTAATATGTCATGCTATTACTGTTTAATTTGTGGAAACATTGCTGTTATTATGTATTAATTGAAACAATAATAAAAAAACGTAATTTAACAATTTTATAAACTTTATTGTAGTTCCATTTATATCCCCTTGTTTATCAAGAAATTTGTTCTATTCCATTTAAAGAATGAAATCCGCAAAAAAGCATCGATAGTTACAAATCACCTGACTGGAAATATACTTCTCTCCAAATCTGCCATTTATTTAATGATCTGTCAGGCTAGCATCAACAATTTATTATTTATTATTTGGTTTTTAGCGCCCACAGCTTCGATTAGGTTTATGATCATAAAAAGTTAAGAACTCGAACGCTCTACTGGTATGATAAGTGATAATTTTTTTTTTATGGCAAGGAAGACAAACGAGCAGACGGTTCACCTGATGTTAAGTAATCCCGTCGCCCATGGACACGTGCAACATCAGGAGAGTTGCAAGTGCGTTGTCAACCTGGGAAATTGGATAGAGTAGGTTTATTAGATAGCATGGGGTCGGGATTAACGATCTGGAGAGGATAGCAGTGGGAAAAGAAAAGGGTAGACATGGCCATCCGGCATCCCCAAAATTCATGGATACTTTATTTTATGCCGACTTTATAAAGGGCGGTGGTTGTTCAACGGACTAACGCGGCCGTAGAAGTGCAGCAAGAGCTGTGAAAGAATGCTCCACCACTTTTTGAAGGTGATTATTCAGATGTATATGATATATGCAACTCCAGTTGCTGTGAATCGATCCGTTATCTAATGTAACCTATTTGGTATGCATTAAATAGCGGTTGAAACTAATTCTCTTTGGTGGCGGTTACGTTTAATCTAGATAACGCTATCGTATTTATGATTCATTTATAAATATTACCTCAAGTGCTCCAGTAATTTTGAATCTTTGAATAAGTAAGCGAAATCGTTGTATAAATCATACCACGTGAGTTTGACCGAGGCTATGGATTTTTTTCTTATGAATGAAGCTTAAACAGATATTTTTTTACATATTGAAGTGAAAACTTCTTTTGGCGCACCACATTCAGATATTTTGTAGGCTGCAAGTGAGGTTAATCCGTCACTCTCTTAGGTCAAAACTCGATCAGTGAACTCGGGATCACCGAGTGTATCTGGTGAAAAGCACCACACATATATTTTTTCGTAGTTTGTAAGTGAGGCTGAACCGTCACGCTCTGAGAAAGGCTCGATCAGTGAACTCGGGACCGCCGAGTGAGAAAGACACAGTCAGCTGCCCTTTATTTGCTCTGTCACAGAGTTCACATACATTCAAATTATATCTAATAATTGTTATTAGTAATTACAGTTTTTTATAGATATTATTTAATTCCGCGCCTTTATCAAGTTTACAATTCTGTCGAATCTCCTAGAATGCTACTGCTTTTTTCTCGAAGGATGAACCTTAACGTTTTCGTCACATTACTATTGTTGTAATAGGTTTAAAAAGTTACCAACAAACATTAGGACATTTTTCTACCCTTACACTAGCCTACGGAAAGAAAACTTAAATTACATGTAATTCTTTAATAAAATACCGTATAAATAAAAAAGATTGGTTTTTGCAGTGTTCTACTGCTGTGTAAAAAAGGGAAAGCTGAAAATAAAATTAAGGAATTCTAATATTAAAGAAGAATAGAAAACGATTTAATTTTATTAATGTACACCTATTTACAACGTTTTTTTTTATGGAAAGGAAGACAAACGAGCAAACGATTCACCTGATGGTAAGCGATCCCGTCACCCATAGACAATCGCAACATTGAGTCGCGAGTGCGTTGTCAACCTGGGAA
>JAOCPS010831054.1:0-10070 GCA_025505425.1 Graphium colonna
AAGTTTGGCAATCTACTACAACACCAAATATCGGATCCAAGCCAAAAAAAAACTAACCAAGTGAGGGTCGGACTTGCGCACCAAAGCTTCCGCACATACATACCCTGTTATTTGTGGTATAATTAAAAAATGCTGTTTTTGGTTTTTTTCTATACTTGTAGCATATTGCCTCTTGATTATTTTACCGATTCTAGGTCGAAAGGACCTAGATATGTTTTGATTCCTATTGCTAATGTCTTTAAGAGGTAAGAAACTCTTAAAAACAACTATGAATTCTTTTAAACAATCCTGGAGGTCTACTTTTCTATTGAACCATATATTCAGGATCTAGATGCGTGGATAGGTTTCATGTACTGCACTGCGAATTTCTTTGCGGCCACTGGTCTTCCTGATTTCTAATGACGTACTAAAGCATTTTTTAAATAATGTGGCTTGTTTCTCTTAGTGTTTCTCTTTTCTCCAAGTTTTTAAATAGGGATTTCGAGGTTAATAAGTGCGTAAAAGCAAAGAAAATCATAAAAGTGCGAAATTTGTTTAATTTATTGAAAAAATAGAGAACGTTTAATATATGTTTTTGTGAGTTATAAACCTTTTAAAATCGGATAAACGAGGCGGGATTAAACAATTATCAATAAATATAACACACGTACGTTTTCTATTATGGCTTATAATTACTGCTGTATACCAACAATGCTGTTCACGCGTATCTTGTATGTATTTTATTCCTTTTTGCCTAGATGGATTTCGATAGTTAAGATATCGTTATATTCCTCTTAAAAATCCAAGTGTCTTTAGATTGACGTTTGAAATATACAAACAAAGGAGAGAACTTTAAATCTGAAATAATAATGGAAATAATTTTTGATCTATTTTTAAATTAAACAACTTTACGGAGTTTAATTTAAAAATGTCTTATATTCGCGTAAGTCTCAGAAACAACATTTTTGATCCACCTGTGAAATACATATAAACTAAAAGTAAACCAACTGCAGAAGCATCTTATATTGCATTGATATTTTCGCATTGATTTTGTGTGCGATGATGGTGGACCTTGTCGACTGTAACCCATAAAGGTTTGGTAAGTTGCTAAAAAGATGATGAGAGATCCCCAGCACCAAGCAAAACAACTAACTGCAACTATAAATATAATATAGTCTAAGAAAAGAAGAGAAAACGAGCAGTGCCAAGCTTTTTAATTTGTAATATTTTTATTTAATCTGAATGATTTCATGTTCTGCTAAAAAATAAAACAACAAACACTAATTAATTCGCAAATGTTATTTATAATGTTTTCAGTATGATATAGTAATTTTTTTATGTATTTACAGCGAAATATATCCTATTAGCCGGCAGACAAAAAGTCAATGTTCAATTAAAAACCGAGTACGAATCTCACTCGATATAACTTTTTATAAATGACTGGATATTTTTTTTTCATTTTTCGTTTCGCTTACGTTTTGTTTCCACGAGTTCACTTCCACTTGTTCGAAGCCAAGACATATTTAAAAAAAAACATTTAAAAATAAGTGTTCTGTTGTAAGATATTAGGTTGTTATTAGTTTGAAATTATGATATAAATGATGACGAAAACGAACCAACCAATAACGTAACCGCCCCTTCTCTTTTCTTTATACATAAGCGACTATGCGTTAGAAAGGGATAGATGGTACCAATAACGATATATCGGTACCGCCACCGTTTCGATTAGGTTTGGTTACTAACTACGGTACGACAGTTTTTGAGAAAACGGATATCAATGTTATGCATATCGATAACTAACGATATGTGCCCGTAACCGTTTTCAGTTACGTTTTGATATATCGGACACATCTCTAAATTTGTATGTTTATACCAGAATTTTTCCTATAACACGTGCTTAATGATGTCATATAACATTTATTTTATATGGAGATTGATAGAATCATATCCTTTTCACTTTGTATGTTATACACCACAATGCAGTAATAAATTCAGATTACGTTTCAAGGTCTAGTTGCATATAGATTATCATTATAATATCACTTTATGAAAGGTGGTAGAGCATAACATCTTTTCACAGCTTTTGCTGCACTTCTAAGGTGTCCGGGGAAGTACCACCGCCCTTTATATAGTCGGCATAAAATAAAGCATGCATGACTTTTGGGGATGACGGATGGCCATGTCTACCCTTTTCTTTTCCTATTTCTATCCCCACCAAATACTTAATCCTGATCCAATCCTATCCAATAAACCTATTCTATCCAATATCCCAGATTCACAACGCACTCGCAACTCTCGAATGTTGCGAGTGTCTATGGACGGGATCGCTTATCATCAGGTGAAGAACCGTCTGCTCGTTTGTCTTCCTTTCCATAAAAATATATCATGCAAACTTTATTTTATGCCGGCTTTGTAATCTATGAAGTTTACCTCCATTTTATCAATTTTAAAGAGAAAAATTGGGAAGCAAGCATTTGGATGACCTGACGTTAAGTAAAGCCGTCGCCTATGGACACCCACAACATCCGAAGAATTGAGTTTGCGTCGCCAGCCCTATTAATTGGATAAAAAACTTTATTCAGTAGAAAGTCTTAATAGCATATTTTGGATTCGAACAGTGGTTGAAAAAATAAGTATAGGAACAGCCGTCTGGCAACCTCAAGGATCGGGCATGTTTTGTTTTATGCGGAAATGTTTGAGTAAAGGATACTGTGTACCATTATTTCAAAATAATAATTTAAATCTTAATCTGCGAATATTGGAATATTTTCGAAACAATGCTTCAAATTCCAACAATGCTTTAGTTCCATGTTTCTTAGCTGTAATATTTTTTGTACTAAGAAACCATATTAACGGTCTTTCGTTTAGAGGAAAAAAACTTACTGAAATTTAAAAACAACATGCACGAATTATTCCACATTTAAACGTGGCGCTTTATTTTTATAGCTTTTTTGTTTTCGAGACTTACGCGAATATTAGACATTTTTAAATTAAACAACATTACGGATTCGCGGTTTATTTTTTAAATTTTATCACCCGACGTTTCGAACCTTTACAGCGTTCATGGTCACGGGTAGGACTTATATGCATGTCAGTGGCGTAGCTAGGTCACCAAGGTGCAAAAATAAAATCTGGGCCCCTAACTAAACTGTGTGGGATTTATCACGCATTGGAAGACATATCAAAGGTACTGTGAACAGATCAAAACGAGATAAACTAAAAGGTTATTGTATATATATGAGAGTTTGTATGTTGAACACTATCATATGACATGGCAAATTTATTTTAAAAAAACCTACATAAAACGCCTTAAAAGTATACTTCGAAATATATCTTCTTTGTTATTTTAAAAACACATTACTGAATCGACTTTAATTTTAGTTGTCCTAACATTAATTTTAGCAGAAGATCGATTAATACAGAAGCAGGAATTTTTAATCCTAATAATTAATTTTTTTTCGATCAGGTAGCAAATTGCACCACTAATTCCATAATTAAGCAGCCGCCCTTGGGGACAGCGTGTCTTATGTGTTGGCTACAAAACAGCGCAAACAACAATATATTTTATAGACCAATTTCGAATGGAAGGAGTATTTAGAATTAGGATTGTCCTGTAATCTTCTTAATGAATTGCCATCATAGTTGCTATTTTTATTATTTATGTTCTGAAGGTTTTAACTAGTTCGTCAGGGTCTGGAACCCCACGAGCTCGGGGGCCCTGTGCACGACACAGCTTCGCACTCTTCACTCTGTAGCAACGCCACTGTCTACAATGTAAATATTCCCATCGTCGTATTTAAATACAACTTGATTAATTAGTAAATATTTGCTTATTACAAAATAATCTAAAAAGCAGCATGCATTGAGATGGATTGCGAGGAAGGATTTTGAGGTAAATGAAACAAAAAATATTATGGTGACCTTATGCAATTCTTTTTTCCGTAATCAAGTTTTTACAAACAACTTTTTATATTCATTAAAACTTGGCATTAAGTGTGCATAAACAGTTTCAACACAATATTATATTTTTAGAAATAATGATACTCCATGGATTTAATGAACTTTATAATCTCATTGAAATCCCATTAACAGTAGCTCGGTAGAGTCTTTGAAATACGACCTAAGTCGGGATATACTCAATACGACTGCTCACAGATTTCAATTATTTTAAAATAATAAAGGATTCCTTCTTTTATTACATGTTAAGTTATTTATGCTATTATAATAGCATATCTTATCTTAGTTGGCATGTAATAATAGGAAGATTGAATACTAAGCATTTGTACTTCATTATTTTATAATAGTATTAATAAAACATTTATTTTTTGCTGAGTGTAACCTTTGATTTATTATATATAAATGTTATTTGCCTATATTTATATGAAAACTTTCAGTGAGTTTTTGAAAAGATTATCGCTATCTTATGAACATATCTTATAGAAGAAGTAATTTACGTTATTTTATTATATTCATTATTTATATGTTGTATTTATTTATTAGCTTTTCGCACTCCTACTCTAGTGTATTAATTTTAACTGTGCCAAATTTCATACCCCTTCATCTATTTTTTTTTAAAAGGTGTACAAAGATTTGCCTTCACGTATTAATGTAAAAAAAATATGCTAAATATGTCGAATTGCGACCATTGCCGAGCCTAGTTTTAGTTGATGTCACACTTGTCGATTCAATGCACTTCTTATACAGATTGAACAAGATTTTAGATTTTAACATTTTTTTCTATTGAAACATTAAATATAGCCAATTTCATGCATTCTCCATCTTCTCAATTCTCGTAAAATAAATCCTTGCTTTACGAACTTTACTATGAAGATTGCATGAACCGCCTCTGTAGCCTAGTGGTATTGGCGCTTGCGCTTTACCAACCGGAGCTCGTGGGTTCGAACCCGCGGGGCGACAACGATTTTGTGGTGTTGTTTCTTGTTAGTGTTAGAGCAATGCGGGCTAATCGCCCAATTGCCTGAAAAGTAAGATGATCCATGCGTCAGATGGGCATGTAAAAAGGCGATCCCGGTTGTCAAGAACATCTTTAACAATGGTTATAGGATATGAGCACCTTCAAATATCGTAACAACTAATCCATTCTTCGAATTCAGTTTATCCCTTTGAGTTGCAGAAGTCTTATGCTAGTCGCTCTGCATAAAAACTAAAATTAAGGTAATATTTGGGTGTATTAGGAGCCGACCCCGTAACTTGGGAAAAAGGCTTGGAGGAAGAAGACTCGTCAACAAGGCGTTAGTGGCGCCCCCAAAGCAAAAACAATGCTTTATTTTCCTAGCAGAGCTATAATGCAAAGAAATATACATCCTTTGACATTGAGTCATAAATCTTGTTACGCATACGTTATTTTAAATTAAACTTGTGCAGTTGCGGATATATGCAATTTGTTTATGCGTTCTCACCTTCTGGAGAATCTAGGCGACTGTATGTTGTGTTGTGCTCTAACGTTATATTTATATTTTTTTGTTAAATAACCAGCCTTGGTAACCTGTTTTTTGTTTTATCTGCGTTTTATTTTAAATATTTTCTGTTGCTCTATAAACAATGTACTTAGAAGTCATTTGGATTATTGTTTATAACATGTTTTTAGACATCTGTCATCATCTAGTGGTAAAGGCACAGTTATTAACTATAGTTTGTGTGTCAGTTCCATTAACATGATTTTTATTTACAAATTGGATATTATGATCTGTTGTCTCAATCGGATAAGTTAATAGGCATGGGTCATATTACTCGTGGTAGCCCATACAAAACATCAGTTTTAGAACCTTCATTCTCACTTTAATACTTCTTCTTCACCCCTCTGCATTCATGGTTATATATTTATATTCTGTCCCAATTGAATTAGTGAGAAAGTAAACATATATGAGTGACATATACAAAAACCGGCGATAAATAAATATGTTTTTGTCAAAAGTTAATTTTGTTCATTTTGATTCAGAGTTCATTTTGATTTCAAAAACAAAGAGAATTTTCTGAAAATCTTAAGAGACTATTCCTAATCTAAATATATCAAAGAGAAATCACACTTAACATATTTCCTTACATCGGCCTTGTATAAGCTGGTGGCATCTCCAATTTTAGCAGACTGTTAATTGCAACAAGAATTTTACGAAATATTTTGGCTATAAATTGTTTTGAGTAAATATTGTCAAACGTCGCAGAGTAAATAATTAAATATAATAAATATTCATCACTTACTTAATTATAAAAAAAACTAAACAAATCATATATGTTTTGTTTCTGTGACTACCGCGAATATTAGGCTTTTTCAAATTAAACAACTTTAAGGATTTTATCGCGGTTTATTTTGAAATTTTATCACCCGACGTTTCAAACCCTTTACAGCGTTCATAGTCACGGGTAGGAACATGAACGCTAGGTTTATAAAATCCGTAAAGATGTTTAATTAAAAAAAAATATGTGTTTAATATTTTGTTGTAACACCCGCAGCTTTAGTATTTGCAGACCCTTTATATTTCCATAGTTGTCAATTAGCGTCCCAATGCAATAGGTAATAGAGTTATATTTTCTATGTTACAGGTGAAAATTTCGAAGGCCTACGAGACAGGATTCAAGTAATCCCGTGCGGGAAGACCAGCTGCAAACTAAAGAAGGGCACCAATACAACAGTAGTATTCAAATTTAAACCAGGTAGGTAATATACAAGATGTAATACGGTTTACATAGACGAACTAGCGAATTGGGCTGGTGTTCTACTTTAACTTTGGTTTGATTCTTTTTCTTTTTTATGGAAAGGAAAACAATAACCAGACGGTTCACCTGATGGTAAGCGATAGCGTCTCATAGCGTCCATACACGCAATATCTGAAGAGCCGCGAGCGCAATTGGATAGAATAGGTTTATTGAATAGAATGAGGTCGGGATTAGGGATTAGGTGTGGAAAAAGAAAACGGTAGACACGGTTAACCGGCATCCCTCAGGTCATGCGTACTTTATTCTATGCCGACTTCATAAAAGGTGATGGTACTACCCTGGGGGAATGTGAACGTTAAAGTGCAGCAGAAGCTGTGTAAAAATTTTATGCTCTACCACGTTAAGCTATTCTTCTAAACTATTCCTGACCTTATCCGAACAAACACAGTAAATTTCATTAAAATCAGTCCAGCCGTTTAGGAGAAGTTCAGTGACATACACACGCACACAAAAGTATTTATATATATAAAGATTTATCTTTGTGCTATTTCACTTGAGAATTAAAATATTAATACTTAAATCGTCAGAACCAACAAATTTTAAAATGATGCTAAACACGTGAATATTGAAAGTAAATTCACGTCGGGTGTATTTACCTATAATATTCACGTGTTTTATTCACGTCATTATTAAAAAGAAATACTAAATAAACAAATATAACCCAATATAGAAAATACATAAAACATCATGTAGAAATACATTAGTATCAATGTATTGCGTAATAAATTAATTCACATATGAACTTGAACGCGATTACACTAAGAATTAATACAATATTATTTACAACAACATCTTGACTTTTAGTACATAATCTATACTATAAATATTTAAGTAAGTTGCGTAAATATTATTGCAAACCTATAGGTTCTAATAGTGACGCGACTTGAGTAGGATTTTGTATCGATATCTTTAGTTAATGCATTTATTATCGTATGTTTTAAACAAAAAAAAATATGTTCTAGTATGAAACAAAATATGAACATTTATTACACAATTACATTACTATTTTTTTTTTCAAGGTAGCACGATTTTTATTCACGGCTACATTATCTAACGTATGTTAAATCGTTTCATTCTAATCTCAACTTAGCTTAGTTTAGGGAAAATTATTTCTTTCATGTACCGAGTCAGACAAATTCACTAGAGTCAGGGTGGAAGCAGAGTTCGACTCACATCACTAGGTTATAATTCTAGGTGGATAGAGAAGGTCAAAGACAAACCATTGAGGAGAAAATTATAGTTGACCTTAAAATTCTTGATACACCATTTTCGCGAATGAATTGGCCAATACATTTCATTTTAATTTTTTGTTCCGTTTCAGTTTCATTCAATGTTTATTGTGTAAAACACAATTAATGAACAGCAATAATGTACCGGTGTTATTGGTTTTATAATTTTTAACTATATTTAAGATGTACTTATAAGTAAGATCCAATTTCCAGCGATTCCTCAAAATATAATATACAGTTTGACTGGTAACCTATATATTAAATTTTGAGGATTGATTTTGATTACATTTTGAGGATTTTGAGGATTGATTTTCAATACTTTAAGACGTTATATGTGGGATCATATATGAAGAATAAAAATATTATTAAAAATAAATATTGCTTTAACACTGAGTAAACATAATCTAAAGTTAAAAAAATAATTACGTTATTCAAGTTCATTTGAGCGGACACGGCGTGGCCGGAGTGAGACGGAAGGCGTAGGGGGGTCGACGGCTTCGCGCGTGCCAGCTGATTACAGCCGCCACGCTTCATTCATTTATTGAAAAATTTTATTACATAAATATGATTACAATTGAGTACCAAATGCTGTCTTTTAGTATCATTGGCGACTCACCAGTCATTCTGTATGAATATTAAAGCACCAATGACATTGATACGTCTCACTTGCTTCAGAATTTAAGAGGAGGTTTATAATTTCAGATCACGAAGTCAAGTCGCTAGTAAACGAGGTTTACGCCAACATTGGCGGTGTGCCCCTGCCCTTCATCGGGGTGACCGGAGTGAGCGCCTGCCCTCAAGTGACGCGGAGCGATGGCTCACCAGCTCCTTGCCCTCTCGCTGCTGGTGAAGAGTACATTTACACCAACGTTTTCCCCATAGAATCCTTCTACCCCAGTGTGAAACTACGTGTACACTGGGCACTCCTAGATGGTGAAAAGAAGGTTATATGCTTCGAAGTACCCGCCGTCATAACATCCCCGAAAAAATGATCCAACTATAGTAACTTCGAAACAACATAATCTTATATCCATATATTTTGACGTTTTGTAAAAAAAATATAACAAAATTGGTAGTAATCTTCTATTTTTATTTAATACTTTTCCACATTTACAAACCCTGTCAATGTAATAATTAAAAAGTATGTTTTCTGTATGTAAATTGGATAATCATATTATAAAAGGATTTATGAAATCTTATACGAGTTAGCTAGGCCGTTCTACTCAACCAATTTACTTCATTCTTTTTTTTAATTGAAAGGAATTCATGAACAGATTTGTCATCAAGCATTGGAAATTACCTTAATTCTACATTTTTAAGATATACGCAAGCGCTTTACCTATACAAATTTCTTACGTTTTCACGGTTATCTTTGTCTCTATCTTTAGTTGTAATCGAGGTGCGTGATTCATTTTAGTCAATGAACACTTCCTAGAGAATAAACTTTTTAATATTAAATTTGTTCCACTTAAATTGGATAAAACGATGAGAAGCTAAGTGGTAACATTGGTTCGGAGCAGTCAACTCGTAAACCATTAAAATAATTTAAACTCAAAGAATAATAAGTTTGGTGTAAAATTTCTAAATCAACAATTTATTTAAATATTAACAAATAGTTAACAACTTTTTATGAACATTTTAATCTAAATGAATTTTTCTTTTAGATTAAAATGTTCATAAAAAGTTGTTAATATAGTGAGTGAAATGTATTTACTCAAGTAAGACAAGAAGATAAGAGATTAGACTGAGTAGACCATAAATCCCTTCTTCTCATACTAAATAAAACAACATTCTTGGCGGACCTGTTTTATTTCCTCTTAAAATAAACGACTAATAAATGAGCCACTCAGTGGCATTAAATACAAAAGAAGGAAAGTAAAGCGACCTCCCAGACGTTGATACTTATTTATTATACCTATTTCTACTAACAATAAGTCAAACAAATAGAGACAAAAATGTCGTGTAGAAAAAGAAAATAATAAAAAAAAATAAACCTACAAAAGAATAGAAACTTGGCTTTAGAATAGTAGGTGCCTTGTTTTCACGAGAGCTTTTTTTTTTATGGAAAGGAAGACAAACGAGCAGACGGCTCACCTGATGGTAAGTGATCCCGTCGCCCATGGACAC
>JAOCPS010831165.1:0-10070 GCA_025505425.1 Graphium colonna
TTGCGGCGAACAAAACCCAATCGCTCCGCATACACGATGTCCCGGTCCTCGACCTGTACACCTAACTTGAGCGCTATTAGTTTAGGTATGTGTGTCTTCTACAAAATTTACACGGACTAGTAGGTTTCTGTACTGATTTTGGTCATTGTTACGGTTGTAAGGAGGACGATTATTTTAAAGTAAATAACTTTACGGATTTTATCGCGGCTTATTTTTAAATTTTATCACCCGATGTTTCGAACCTTTTACTGCGTTAATGGTCACGAGTAGGACTAAGGTGTTGGATGTCCTGGTGTCACTTATTAATCCTGCATTCCTTTGGCTTCAATATTAATTTTGGTTCCGATCTACGTAGTAACTACTTATTATTACTATGCAGGACAATAATGTTGAGAAATTTGAGAATTAAACCTTTTATTGTTGAATTCCCGTCGCTTACATGTCTCTAACGTACATATGTCCTCGTAATTTTCAATAACGGCAAAATGCGTTATTATTTAATGGAGAAGGCGAGAAGGCGGACTAACTGGCCAAGAAGCTAAACCAAGTGGTTTGTTACGGTGTGGTTAAAGTTTACAGGACCAATAAATGCGTAAATCTATGTATTTCCGGTCTGGATGATGACGCAACGCATAAGAATCGTCGTCACAAAATACGGGGTTTGTCCAGTAGCCTCCGTAAAACAAGGAGAAATCTGAAGGTATAAATCTAGCGTAAGCATCGTATTCGTCAGCTGCAAAAGTAAAAAAA
This sequence comes from Graphium colonna, assembly GCA_025505425.1. NCBI lineage: Eukaryota > Metazoa > Arthropoda > Insecta > Lepidoptera > Papilionidae > Graphium > Graphium colonna. The sequence continues at coordinate 751 of JAOCPS010831165.1, forward strand.
ACTGGTCGTATTCTTGTGAGCCTTAAATTCAGAGCGTGAGAAACTACTACGGTGCTTTCAATGCCTAGTGAGTAGACATATCGCGCAGCAATGCTCCAGAGAACTTGACCGCAGAAGCGCATGTTACCGCTGTCACCAGCAAGGCTACACGTCAAACATTGTGTGGAGTACGCTGCAACAGACAAGCCACATCTCAGTAGGACAGAATAAGATGGGAAAAGGCCGCATCAGAAATAATTACACAAGAATGCCATCGAGTTAAGGGAGGAGGATACCTTTTTAGCCACACAATACGTATGGAAACCATAGCTTTTCTGCAAGCAAATCTGAATCACTGCGCCAGAGCCCCCTAGTATCTAATACTTCAAAAGCATGGAGGAGTTCCGAGACTTGGGGATATAGTTGTCTGAGTTCTTAACTAAAACCAGGCATAAATTATTTATGGCTGCGCGCGAGAAATTTGGAATATCATTTCGAACTGCTGGACTAAGGAGAACGGAAGAACTGCTGTTGTCATTCATAAAATACAATCCCAAGCGACAGCGGAGCTAAATCAGCAATTTTGTCGATCAACGCATCAAATGATAAGTATTTAAACTGTAAAATTATTTAGTTAAGCGTTGCAATTACTTCAGTGTTGTGGTGCAAACGATCATATACATTTTATTTGTGTTATCAATAATCACTTTTCAGCTGATCAATGGGTATAATTGTTCAAGACTCCTAATATATTAATTTTCTAATGAAGTCAAATATTTTGTAATATTGCATAATGTCAAGTATCGATATATTTTTTATCTCTCTCCATTTCTCATGGAAATGGCTTTAATCCATACAGCTAATTTTACTTTTGAAAATGTCTTGATGATAAATTAACGCGTTACATTATATTTAATATATGGTTTTTTTAATTTTATTTTCTACTTTGTTTTATTAATTTATATCTAGGTGTAGTTTTTTCATAATCCCATTGTTTTTTTAGCACACACAATTTTACAGGATGATATAACAGTACAAAATATTACTATTTTGTCACAACTATTAGTGATCACGATAAAAAAAAATTGTATAAATTGTTAGGTTAGATCCGTGAAGCAAAAATTTTAAATGTAATTCTTATTTCTTATTATTTTGCAAATTGTTATTAATATTGTTTAATAATTTTTAATGTTGTTATTACTTGTAGATTATAAAAATGTTAAAATGTTCAACTGGTAGATGGTATATATGTAGATATTTACTAGATGTGATATAATTTATTATTTATTTTTTATATTGTTTACTTTTATATTTTTTTATTGTAAATAAAATAGATAAAATTTTTTTTATATTTATATTTGTTATTTTTGTCTCCTTATAATAGCTTTTATTCAGCTGAAAGTAGCAAGTTTGAACAACTTTCTGACACCCTTTATTTCAAGTTTTCCGATGTTTCCAGAAACTTCAATGTGGTTTTCATAAACGCCTAAAGTATTTTGGCCTGTTTTAATAATATACTCACAATTTTCCACTCATAACAAATTCACGCGTTTCTTGTTTCTGAATCATGGCTTAAACCATGTCTTTCTTCCGCTAGTTACTTCATTCCGGGCTCTTGATGAGAAATGATCATACTTGGTGCGGTGGTAGTGGTGGTGCCATATACCTTCAAATTTTTATTGCTTTTTCTAAAATAAATATTTTAACGCAGCCATCTCCGTCTATTACAGGTGAGATTATTTTTATTTTTTAGTCACATCAAGATACTACCAGGTGTGTTTTACAGTCCCTCTTTGCGTATATATTTTTTCATTCTTTCGAAAATATTTTAAAAATATATATGTCCTTCTTACGCCCATAATATAACAACGGGTGATTTTAATACACGCCGTCTTAAGCAAGACTCCCGTTCTTCTCGATCTAGATCTTTTGTTGATCCTTGTAATATCTCTATACTTGCATTAAAGTCTACGCAGCATTTCTCTAATACAATTCCTTCTCTTTAGGATCTTATTCTTGTTTCCGCTTCTGACTTTTTTGCAAAGTCTGGTTCTGCTGGTATTTTTTCTTATCATGATTTTATATTTCTGTCCAATGCAATCCGTCCTTCTAAAGCTAAGTCGTAATTTCTTCTGCAGCGCAATTTTGGTGCCATGCCTCAGGAAGATCTATGTAAGTATGAGAAATATCGACTTAGGTAATTTATTACATTCTAGCTATATTTACAAAAAGGTTCTTATTTTACCAATAAAATATTTCAGCTCTTTGACGTGCATGCTCCAGTGTGAAAGGTAAAATTTAAATAACGTACATTACCTTGGCTGCAGCCAAGCCAGCTTAAATGCAAGCCGACCGACAATAATTGGAAAAGTCCGGAATTATCACAATGAGATATGTAAGGACGCACAGTGCTATATTCTTCACGTGTCTATCCAAATGGGAGATCCAGCAAAAGTATGGAAATTTCTGAGTTATTAGAGCTTGTAAAATCGAGTAACGAAGAATCCTTAAGAGATATAAATATTAATTCATTATATAAACATTTTTGCTCGTCTTAAATTAACATGTTACACGTTCTTGAACTAATTTCTTTCCGCCACTTACCTTTTTGTACATTAAATAAATTGTCAGTTAAAAAAGTATTCTGTCGATTAGTTCAAAAGCAGTCGTCAAATTATCATTCCTTTCCTTGAAATTATCCTCCCCATAATTTGCCATCTGAAATTATTCCATAAGTAAACGCATCTTCCCAGCTAGTTGGTAAGGTGCTCTAAATATCCCAATACCTAAAACACGTTTTCTTATCTCTGTATCAGATTTTAATCGTATATCCATACTACCTCTTCTATCAAAAGTCCTTAAACGTTTGATTTTGTTTAATAGCTTTCTAATTCGTAAGTCCCTGTGTACCATAAATGATTATCCCATAAACTTACATTTGTGTAAAGGGATAAGAAGTGTAAGGTTCTCCAATGATGTTGGATATAAAATTTCATGTAGGAACTTGAAATAAACCTTGAGATAAGACGGGTATAAGGGATCAAAGATCACGCTGTAAAGAATATTCCGGCGAAGCCGAGCCACTTGAGCTTAGAACGGAAGTGTGAAACATGATCATACTTGCGTTAACAAAATATGAATCCAATACAAATATTTTAAATACGTTTAACCTTCTCAAGTTGCTCTTTAGTGAGAATCAGATAGCTGATATCAGCATAGTCGAATAGAGGAAGCAGACTGAGCAAGAGCAGTTTTAGAGGCTGTAGGTAAAAAGTTCGTCAGTGTTTTTGAGGATGCAGTTGGTGTAAATATCTTCCACCTGACTTTTTGTAGCTGAGACCCTCTAGGCATAGATTTCTACCTATAACTATTCCCAACGTATTGATAACTTGGCTAATGGTATATTATTTTCATTGAAAAAACTTTATCACTTTGCTCCAAATTCGTCTTCTCAATCATTTTTGGGGATCCGATCACAACTTAGGTTTTAGCGTAATTAAATTTGAGAACGGACGCTTTACTCTAGTCCAAAATAGTAACAAGGTCATTATTAATTATGGAAGAACATAGACATTCATGATAGGTTTCCATGTAAATTTGCAGATTATCAGTGTAAAGGTAGAAGGATGAAACAAAATTGGCGGATATAGAGTATATGAAAACTGAGAAAAGCAAAGGAAATAAAACTCTACCCTGAGAAACACAAGTAGTTGTATTATGCCAGGAACAGCAAGTGTCTTCAATGCATATACGCTGCCAACGTCCACACAGATATCTTTGGAACCAATCAATCGCATCTATACCTCAAGAACCATTCCCTTTCAACATACACCTTAAAAGACAACTATAGTAGGCGTGTTTGTGCGTGTGTGTAAATATTTATATAAATTTATTTTCATTTATTTTATATATAAAATTTATAGCACAGGGGCTGTCTAGAAATTTGCTGTAATCCAACTAAAGTTTTACTGACTTGCCAAGGAAACAATACTGTTAATATTTCACTGCATATTGTAAATATAATATAAAGTAACATTCATCTCAAAGGGTCATTAGGTCAAGAAATATCTCTATAAGATGTAAAAAAACTTAAAGATCGCCATCACGGATCAACTCCGTCTAACGGCAGTTATGATAAGTTGCAGTTCAAGATGCATATATGCATCCACAAAAGTAAAAATGGATTTTTTAACTAAGTAACGTATAGTGATTATTATTTTAACAATAGCTTCCATTGCCTTAAAAGGAGGAGCAAACGTTATTGATATTTTTGTACATTACCTTTTAGTGAAAGGATATTACATGTTTATAAATTAAGCTAAGAATTGTTGCTTACATAACTATTATTTTGAGAATAACAACTAAAATCACTGCACATTAAATAGATTGACATCTTTTTGCGGATGCATTTATGACATATCAAATGCTCTACCGTAAAATATTGAGGATTACGTTTTTTATCATAATTTAATTAACACCTAGCGCCGCACACTGGTCCTGATCGGGAAATAAGTGAACTTAGGGAACAAAGTCAGAAAATCGATCTGTAATACCATATGACAGGAAATGATATTATTAACAACGTTTACTTTCGTATAAAAATCCATAAAATGGATAGTTTTGGAGAAAAAGATATTGATTTTTTTTCTTGTGCGGGGTATCACCATGACTTTTCTGATAGTAGGAGTGCTTGAATCTCGGAAAAAAAATACAGCGTGGGCCGTCACCTGCCGCCTCGAGAATATGGCCTCCGAAAATTGAGTCACATTTGATTGCCTCCGAAAATATTTTTGATTTCGTTATTAGAAATTTATATCCAATACAAATACATATTATTTTTGTGAAAAACGTAGAAATATTTTAAATTATAGAATTTATCAATTATATTCTTTTTTTGGAAAAGTTACGTAAGAATAAAAGGCGCAGAACATCTGCAATGTCACTTTGACAATGACATTTGTTTGATCATATATAACCAAAATACATATATAGTACTCACTTTGATACGCCCTAGATGCACACCTGAAATATACTTAAGGTTTAGCTCATTTATAATACTATCTTATTCGGCTCTGTTCGCTTTCTTGTGATAGACTAGAAGTTTTTTGTTAAACAGTATAACATGGCTGGTTTAGTTAAAAATCTGCATTTGTTTTTAAAGGTGAAAAACGCTGCCAGTCTGAAGAGTTTTGACAATTTGTATCAGTTAGTTATAGAAATAATTTAAAGTGATGTATCTGAAGACGACCGCAGTATAATCAAAGAGTTTTGTTGGAATTTTACTTTGAATCTTACCAGAAAGTGGCAACAAGCTAATAGATGTCAAAAAGAAAACTTGCTGTTCCGGTTTGCAGTGATTCTACAAGCCTTATCTTCTGGGATGAAGATAAATATTAAAGGCTTCTGGAGTTACTGTAAGGAAACAACAGAGCTATTTATACATCTGTATTCATGGAACTACATGCCAGTCAGTGCACATAAGCTGTTAATACACGAGGCAGATATGTGCAGTCATTTTTCTGTTCTACCCATTGGTAAGAGTATCATTATTTTTATTTTAAGTAACTGTATGCTTGACACTTTAGTTCAACATTAAATTATATTGTATAAATTCAGGAATCCTGTCAGAAGAAGCGTCCGAAGCCAGAAATAAAATTTTCAGGAATGTCAGGGAAAGGAACACGAGAAAAAACAGCAGAACCGCAATAAATGAAGACTTTCTCCATGACCTGCTTGTTAGTTCAGACCCAAACATTTCTAAAATCAGGCCCAAGTTTCCGAAATTATCCAACCATGTGCTAATTCCAGAAGCACTAATGTTGCTTTATGAAAACTTGGACAACCTAGATTTTGAAGAAGAAGAGAATGTATCATTGGATTCTGAAAACCTTCCTGACCCCTTGTGTTAACACACAGTCCTTTTGGGACTATATACAAGTCCATTTATAAAAGTATTACAATAGATTACACGAGTAACTCAGATCAGTGCCATCGTTACGGAAGTAAAACTTATTTAAATATTTTCATATCATTATACTATGTTATATTAATTTAATTATTACATACTACTTACTGCATGCGCTTAAACTGCGCCACCCCCACTAAGCTGTATAAAAAAATACGCAGAGTGGTTGCAAAGCCAGTCGTCAAATAATTTTTGTGTAGTACAGATTACTTCTAAATTTTCTCTGAATCGTAACACGTGTTTTTTTTGGAAACCCCTTCACTCCCGACTTTAAACTCATGAGGCTCATTGGTACTTAGAGAGGGTGGTAGCTCTTCGATGATGGACGCAAGTTGCGTAGCCCGCTAGTGGATAAGTCATCTAGTCACGTTTTTGCTATAGTCTAGCTCGATCGTTTCGTTTTATTACAGTTATGAACTGACTGGACATCATTTTTCTCGTACCGGTAGTTTTGACAGAAATATTTGTTAGTAGAGTAGTTAATAAAAGTAGAGAGGGTGCGCATCCATCTTGTATATAAATTTCTAATAACGAAATCAAATGTATTCTTGATTTAAAGGCTGTATTTAATGAGACATGAGCGAAAATATGACTGAATTTTCGGAGGATATATTTCGCGAGGCGGGAGGTGACGGCGCAAACTGTATTTTTTTTCCAGGAGCCAAGCACTCCTACTAACAGCAAAGTCATGCCAATTACTTACCCATTTAGTACATCCCGAAAAAAACGCGATTTTCCACATAAAAAAGTTCAATATTTTTTTTTACGAAACTATGCATTTTATGGATTTTTACACAATAGTAAACGTTATTAGGAATGTCATTTCCTGTCGTATGGTATTTTTTTAGAACAATTTTCTGACTTTGTTCTCTAAGTCCACTTATTTTCCGATCGGAACCAGTGTGCGCCGACCTGAATGTCGTTACAATAATTTTATGCATCTCCAGTTATTTCTGAAACTCATTTTTTTGGAACGACATTGAAAGTAAAATAAAAAAAAGTCATTTGGCGCCACCCAATGGAATAATTGTCTCTGGGGTTCTAAAATTATTTTAAATTTACTTCAATAATTATTTTACGTCAACTGCTATACCGATATTAAAGCCCATTGAATTGGAAAATTACAGTTGTCTTCTCTGCATACTTTTAATATAGCATTTTAGAAGGAATGGTTCAAGAGTTAAAACAGACATATACATACAACATACATACTTACATACAAAAAATGTCATTTCAACCTAACTCACATTGAACCTTCATCATATAACCGCTGGTTGTTCTTGGTTGACCAAATGGTAAGTTATTGCGCATAAAATTTGAAAAAGTTCATGAATGTACTGTTACTACCAGTACTATACCACTGTTACTTTGCTGTGCTGAGAGAAATGAATAGGCTAAACTTCCAAGTCTGTTGTTATATTCTGATCTGCATAAGAATGTTCAAATTAAACAAACTTGCCAGAGTAAGTTAAGCGTAACAAATGAAAACACTCTTGGTGGAAATGTTATAGCCCCACTGGTCAGTTCTTCAAAGTACGAGTACCTTACATTTCGTTGGGATTTAAGCTTTGACATGCAAATATGAAAAAAAATCTGCTTCTGAAAAGGCAGTTGGGGCTTATTGTTTGAAAATTTACTACGCAGGCAACTTAAGTTGTTTTCAGTAACCGCATACGCTTAGATGAACGAGGATATGTATGTAGTTCTATTAAACACATATTTTATAGCCAGATATACTAAAAGTAACACAGAACTGTTTTCCGTAAACATTCCATTTTAATTTATTTTTTTTACTTAGTTATTCTAATTTAATCAGTGTCAGGCATACAGCTAAAAACAATCGAGCATCGAAGCATGTGTTAGTGAAGTTTTAAATTAAAATTTTACACTGGCTGTACTTTCCAGTTCGAAAGTGTTAAAATTAGTTCATGACGAAAGGTAATGCTTTAAATTATTTTCTTCGAGTTAAATAATTGCATAATATATGAGGAACAAAATTATTTACGACAAATTGCCTTTCAATTAAATTAATTTAGTCGCAGCTTTTTTTAAATTTTAGTACTCAACGCTTTGAATAATTTGCAACATGGTCATGGTTATCTCTTGATTTAATTAAATTTATTTATACATTAACGCGCAAACGGCCGACTGTGACACATGTTGTTACATTCAGTTTTTCTAGAATTTAAATAACCAGGCTAAAACATGATGTTTTATATGAAGTGAAATTTGAACTGTTTATAACTTGATGATGTTTATAATTTGATGTTTATACCTTTTATACTTTATTCTATAGGTATATTCTTATTGTATAGTTTAAAAGTGAAGTGCATATTTTTAAACAATTGTTAATAATCCTGAGCAAAATCACAATTCATTTAAGAGTTGCACACGTGACAAAAAATTGTTTGATAAAAACACGTAAGCGACGCATTCTCCACAACGCTAACGACCTTTTCGGCACACCCTTTTCAAATACCGTCTTCAAGGGCACGCCGTTTTCAAATGCATAAAGGTAAATAACGACATTTAATTCGAACCCAAAAGATGATTGCTACCGCTTGAAATTGTGTTAATTAAATTTGTGTTTGTCTAACTGAGGCGGATTTTAATAAAAAAATTGTCAATAAATAAAGCGAAATGGAAATGCATTTTTTGTAAAGGTAGCGATAAAAACACTAACGTCTTACTCCGAGCAAAAGTGATTAAACCTTGAATGTTCAGTCTCAATTGATGTTAAATTTCGATATTAAGTTATTGCTTGCTCATATTGATTTGAAGTTTAGCAACTTGACTTCAGCTGTTGAATCGTTAAAAACTGAAGTTCATGAAAAAATGAACAATCTCACGACAACAATTTAAATATGGGGAAAAATACGGAAAACTTTTAAGGATATGTTCGATGGTTATTATAAAAATGAACAATGGGTGCGGCGTTCAAACATACAAACAAACATAATGGAGTGCCTCAAAAACAGAATGAAAATTTGACATTGAAATAATAAAAACATTATCCGATAAATGCGATTTCCAGTTAAACCCACATACTGATATCGAATTTGTTACCCGTACTGCTGTTAAAAATGACGTCGAAGATAAGATGCCAAAACCAATTATATTAAAGATGCATTGACGGTTTAAAAAGTATGATTTTATGGCGTTACTTCGGAAATTTAAAATCTTAAAGCTTGTCATATTGGGTTTTCTAATGTGCGTAATCGTATATATGTACATCAACGATCACTTATCTTTGCACAACAAAATGCTACTTCGTCAAGCAAAGCAAAGGATTAATGACGAAAGGTTATGCCTTCTGCTGGGTAAAGAATTGCACAGTCATGGTCAGGAAATCCGAAACTACTCCTGTTATTCATAT
>JAOCPS010831276.1:0-10069 GCA_025505425.1 Graphium colonna
GTTAAGGAACAGACATAGCAACTGTGTCTGCGCGTACACTTGTGCACTATAATATCTCCTGCGCAGTTGGCTGATCTTTGTGTATTTGCTACGTAGTGCCTGACCGAATTTCGGCCATGAGCACATTTTTTTAAATTAATATCAATTTATCTAACTGTGACCTTGGGCAAACTTTGAGATATTTCAAGGCTATATTTTATACACTATATTACCAAGAATGGTATCTCCTTGGACTTGAACTGCCATATTTGAACGACTTCAAAAATTTAAATAAGTCTGAATTCGTTGGAATCTTTTTTATATACTAGTAAAGTATACCTGACTAATTTGAAAATTTCAACCATTTTTTGACCAAATAATGAATTTGAACCATTCTTGAATCCCTTTAAACACACACAAAAATTTTCATCAAAATTGGTACATCGGTTTAGGAGGAGATTAGTGACATTACACGCACACAAGAAATATATAAAGATATATGTCTCTCGATTATTCGAAGACGCCTGGTCCAATTGGATTTTTTTTCTTAAAAAAAGACAGTATAGTCTCCATGTCGGCCACATGTCAATCAAAGTCAGGTCAGGATCTGATGATGGGATCCTAGAGAACCTCATTAAGTTTTATATGGGCATTTGGTTTTTTGTAACTAACGGCCCCCGGACGAAGATGGCTGCCGAAGATTTATATATGATGAATAGGATTAAGCACCACTGCCTACCCGTTATAGTCGAAAGAAAATACACCTCGCTGGATTCCAATCAACAGATGCGACCGTTACAAGTACCGTAGTGGACGTTTTTGCTCTTAGAGGCACAACTGATAATGCAGTATCGAATTTCGCAGGTCATCAGGCTAGTCGTACTGTTTGGGCGATATAATTTGATTTAACGTATCAATTACTTGTGTTTTCAACCGACTTCAAAAAAGAGGAGGTTCTCAATTCGAGTGTTTTTTTTTTATGTATGTTACCCGATTATACCGCAAGTTATGAATCTATTTTCAAAATTCATTTTTTTATTTAAATGGATACAATTAAGAAGAAAGTGAAAACGTGTTCCTTTTTTAAGGCGAGGTTCTCCAAGAGCACAATGTTAATGCTGCCAATCCGTGTGCGAAAGAAAAAATCGTCCTCAAACGCACCGGAATGACAAGGACAGCGATCACGACGCCGCGGTGCGGTCGGAACGGAGCGGAAGCACATGGTGCCGTAAAATCGTTAATTTTGAGAAAAAAACAATCGTGTTGTATAATATAGACAATATTATGACCGACATCGCTCACACCATCACAGACCTTTATTTTAGTTTGATTTTCTATTCGTTAAATTTCGTACAATTTAAATAATATTGGTTTTAAGATGTCGAATAGAGGTATGTTTGGCATTTTTTCTATCGTGTAAAGTTTATCCAATTGTGTAACGGACTTCCGACGGAGCTAAGAAAAGATCTCAAATATAAGTGGTTATTTTTTTACATTTTTATAATGTAGTATTACAAAATAAAACCGTTTACAAAATCACATTTCTAGGAGAGCCCCTCTTTAGATCAAACTAACTGTTTCACAAGCTTTTACTTATAAAGCGTTAAAAGTCGGCTTCGCTGTTTTCTTTTTGAAAATAATTGCTAAACGATGTACTTACTCGCATGCATTAGCGAAACGACATGGAGACTATTTTGGAATGAGTCTAAACTGCCAAAATATTAGTTTAAGACATTTATCTATGAATATTTATACTTTTTACACAAATACAGATATATAAAGCTCATTTCGAACGCGTTCAAAGTCGGGTTCTGTGTTAATCATATTTTTACGTTTTTTATTGTCATACACAAACTCAAAGTGACTGAAAACTATGCGTTTGTTTGAAGCCGCTAATATCAGGAACTACTGGTCCAAATTGAAAAAAATATTTTTGTTTTGGAAAACCCATTCTTTGAGAAGGCTTTAGTCTACATAGCATCACACTATAATGAACAGGAGCGGAGCATCAACGAATAAAAATATTTCAAGAATGGAGAAAATTTACACGGCTATATACGCTTACTAACGCAGCTAGTATGCTTATAATTATATAACATTTTAACCGGTTTCAAAAAAGGAGTAAAGTTCTCAATTCGAATGTTTATATGTTTTTTGTACTGACGCCCATATCTCCCCGCCATTTATGAACCGATTTTTAAATTTTTTCTTTTATCTTATAGATGTTGATGTTGATGTTTTCTTTAGGAATGGTCCCACAAAATTTTCAGGAAAATCGGTTTAGTAGTTTTTCTTTTAAATCAAAATAACAAAATTGAATTTTTGTGTTTTTGCGCGTATCTCCGTCATTTATGAACCATTTTCGAAAATTATTTTTTTGTATGATAGAGAATTCTTTGTCGATAGTCCTATAAAATTAAAAAAAAAATCAGTTCATTACTTTGGTTTTACAAATAATAACATAATTTAGAAATGTTTGCACACTTGCACAATGGTCCCATAAATTTTTTGATAAAAATTAGAAAAGTAGTTTGTTTTTAAAATTAAAATAACGGAAAAGGTATGTTTTGAAAGTACACTTTTAAGGCGTTTGAAATCGGTTTTTGTAATTTTCTGTGAAAATAAACTTGTTATGTAACATTTTTACTTCTAAATCTTTAGTACCAAATGTGCAGGTGTATCGTAATCAAATTACTTATTATGTCTCTTCATAATTGCGCCTAGTGTTTCTTTTGACCGGTCATTGACCCCCGTTTCGACAGATAAAACATCCAATATGCGCGAACAAATAGAATCTCTTTGTTATTTAATGAAAGCTTTGTGTTGTATTTAATTTCACGTTGTGATCTGACGATGCGTCACAGCATCACCCATAGTATCTTGTTTTTTTTTTATAGAAAGGAAAACAAACGAGCAGACGGTTCACCTGATGGTAAACGATCCCGTCGCCCATAGACAAACGCAACATTCGGAGAGTTGCGAGTGCGTTGTCAACCTAGGATATTGGATAGAATAGGTTTATTTGATAGGATTGTGGCGGGATTAAGGATTTAGAGGAAATAGGAATAGAATCTGTATGAATGGAATTGTAGTTAGAATATGTTGGTGATTTTTTAATAAATGACAAAATTCAACTGAAAAATATTTTCAATTTTAATTATAAATTATCAATTTGTCTTACTGTCTCCAAGTTGGATTTTTCTATGATAAGACAAACAAGCAGACGGTTCACCTGTTTTCAAGCGATCCCGTCGTCCATATATACACACGACATCCGAAGAGTTGTCAGTGCTTTGTCAACGTTGATGGGGTTGAGTCTGGATTAAATATTTGGAAAAGAAAAGGACAGGAATAATCATCCGGCAACCCTTAAAGTCATGCACACTTTATTCCATGTGGACTGTGTAAATGGCAGTCGTTCCAGGGCGAGCGTGGCTGTAAGAATGCAGCAAAAGCTGTGATAAATGTTATGCTCAGAAAGTTTGTCTACAATATGTTTCAAACCCCTCAATTATCTTCGGACGTGAGTTAAATTCATTTCGATTGGAATTTCTAACAGGTCTTTTATACGTTCGCAAATCGAAATAATGATAATATCGTATACAAATTAATAATAATCTCCATCATCCAATCGAAATCCGTTATTATGCCAATCAAATCGAGCACGAGTTGCATTGTTAACTCTTCAATCTTTCGGCCACTTTCTCTGCCAGAGACTTGGCAGGTTTCTCTCACTTCAGCTCCAATCTCCCTACATCTGCCCATTCGAGATCTCGCGCGATGTAAGACACACACAGACAATTCGACCAGCCTCTAGATATAGCTAATGATAATGCCCTTGTCTCGCGATTGGACCAGTTGAGTCAAGTGTGACGCCTAATCATTTTGTTGATCTGTTCTGTTTCATTTTATTATTCTTTTTTGTATAGTCATTTTTAAAGTTTGCTTTTGTTATTATACTTTGTGTACAATATATTAATTCAATGTCTATATCAATTAATTTATCTAAATTATTTGTAAACTAAGTACTGACTTTTTCAACCATTCGATGGTATTGTCAAGACAAGTATAAACAGTAGCAAAACTAATAATAACATATTTTTTTATGGATAGGAAAACAAACAAATAGACGGTTCACCTGATGGTAAGCGATCCCGTCGCCCATAGATATACGCAACATCCGGAAAGTTGAGAGTGCGTTGTCAACCTAGGAAATTAGATAGAATAGGTTGATTGGATGGTATGGGGTCGGGAGGATGTGAAGGGGATAGGAGTGGGAAAAGACAAGGGTAGATATGGTTATCCGGCATCCCCAAAAGTCATGCATGCGTTATTTATTGCCGACTTTTTTACAACGATATTAAAGTTGATTAAGCTGTTATTGCATAAAAATGCCATGGAATTGATTTTAAATTTCATCTCGAATAAAACACAGCTATGTCGTAACCATTTTAAGGGGAGGCATTAACTGAAGCTTGGCCCCAATACGAGTCCCTGTGGAACACTCGGCGAGGCTTACCCAGTTTGCTTTTAGAATTTAATATAGAATAGAACGTTATAAACAAAACTATGCTTTTACACATATAAATAAATGCAATTACATCGTTTTTAAAGCTTAAATAAAAATAGGTTATATGATTCAAATCGATAATTAATAAAATTTCAATCAAAACGAGGAACTTTATTCAAAATTACAAAACTGCATTCAATTCAAATTATTATTCGTTCTCAATTTAAAAACAAAAATTTTTGATTCCGTTTTTTATGAAATGTCATAAAACCAATCCGAGTCTCTTTTCTTTTTATATCAAGATTTTTTTTATTTTAAATGACAGATTGACTTGGACATGTAGCTAAGAGCCTATTAATGAAGTAATAAAGAAAAAAGTTGAAATATCTTTTGTTTTTTATTTGTTTTTGTAGTTATTTGGGTAAAACCTAAGATTTTTTTAAAAAAAGTTAATTTTTATGCATTTCAGTAACGGTTTACTTTTGCATATGAGTCTCATACACGAAAATGTCGAGAATTACCCCTTGCGAGATTATGCTCTAATTCCTAATCACCCCTTGTACTTATTTTATTTTTTTTCATTTGTATTTTTATTAATTTATTATTGCAGTTTGATATTATATGTTATTCATGTTATCACTATATATTTACTTATAAATCATTGTTGCCAAAAGTCAAATGTTAACATAATTTTGTAGATTTTTTTTTTATTTTTATCGCTAAACAAAATTCAACAATAATGTACATCCGAATAATATTTTTCTTTATACCTCGAATATAACTTGAAGGTAATATTTTTGTAACAAGGAACTTCGTTCCTATCTGGTGTCCCACGATACCACACGGTTCTTTTTTAATACTTTTTACAACCCTTGCCATTTGTCAGATGATTTTACGAACTCCAATCGCGAGGTGAACGTCGATCGTCCATCAGATACGTTTTTGGGATCACGCTCCTCGGCCACCTGCCGTACATCATGACTCATGTCCTCGTGAGCGTAGACGCGTTTTTGCGTTTAGCACTTCTTCTACGCTGTTTTTGCCTTGTAAAAAAATGTACCGTGATAGATGGGCATTTGCGATCTTGTAAAGGTTTTATTTTGTAATACTACATTATAAAAATGTAAAAAAATAACCACTTGAAGTCCATTACACAATTTGATAAACTTTATTCGAAAGAAAAAATGCCAAACATACCTCTATTCGTCATCTTAAGACCAATATTACTTAAATTGTACGATATTTACCGAATAGAAAATCAACTTAAAGTAAGCGTCTGTGATGGTGTGAGGGATGTTAGTCATAATATTGTCAATATTATACAACACGATTGTTTTTTTCTCAAAATCAACAATTTTACGGCACCATTCGCTCCCGCGCCGTTCCGACCGCACCGCGGCATCGTGATCGCTGTCCTTGTCATTCCGGTGCGTTTAAGGACGGTTCTTTCTTTCGCACACGGATTGGCATCATTAGCATTGTGCGCTTGGAGAACCTTGCCTTAATAAAAATCATCCCAGGAACAGATAGAGAGATAAATTCTAAGCATAATTTTTATATAAAGTTCATTATATTTATTATAAAAAGTTTTCGAAATTAATCAATACTTTCTTAATTATAAAAGATCAAAGATCGTGATTTTTCGTGATAAAAATCCATTTTTTAAGCGGTTATTCATAAATAACTCGAAAACTATGAGTTTTTCAAAAAGTGTCTTATTTCTAAAATTAAGGATAATAAAAAAATAAACAAATCCCTATCTACATTTAAAAACTCGCCGGCGGGATTAATAGATTATAACTTTATATTAACACCCTTATTTTTTTTAACTTGAAGTTGTTCTTGGTACAAAAAAGAAATTAACATTACATTTTTTTTAAACTTAAGTTTGCACTGTTGTAAAACGGTCAAATGGTCCGTTAGTTTTGTCTTTTAACCTTCGATATATAAATAAGGTTTATATCATATATAATTTTTTTTGGAGTCAGTTAAGAATTCTTTCTTCGATCGAATGGAAATACTCACATGATACCGACATTTTCCTTCATTACGTTATTGCGTCGTAACAGATCTGAACAATGACTTAATACTAGACGTCGCAAAAAAAGCGGATATACCTACATGGAGATAATTTTGCAGAATTCTAGAAGTTTCTCCGCACACGTGAGCACTAATTGCTGGTTTTTATTTCTTTCTTATCCACTATTCATCGTTACGGTTTTTTGTAGCTTATATTTATTTTTCTTTAAACATTTTCTTATGTTTTGCATTGAAAATATTCATAGTTTTTGCAAATCGATTCATTACCAGTTTTTTTTTTTTAAATAAAATCACCTTAAATTCTTCAAGATTTTTATAAATGAAAATTGCAATATAATCTATTTTTGGATCAATAATCACATGTTATGAGAACGCAGTAAAAGAACTTGTAATTTTTTTTAATAGCTCGTGTAAGATTCAAACCACAGGTTTTTGACACTTGTATTAGTGATTTTATTTTTTTTATGAAAATAAGTCGCGAGTCGCGAAAGCGTTGTCAATCTGGGAAATCGGATAGAATAGATTTATTGGATAGGATGAGTTGGGATTAAGGATTTTGAGGGGAAATGAGTAGGAAAGAAAAAGGTAGATATAGCCATCCGGCATCCCCAAAACGTGGCCGATGAGCGTGGCCGTAAAAGTGCAGCAAAAGCTGTGAAAGGATGTTATGCTCTACCACCTCTTTTATTAAAAAAATTAATTATTTTAAGTTGTTTTAGCTGTTTTCTTTGAAAATAATGATTGTTGACCTAGTGGCATTCTCTATCGAGAAGTCACTACACTTACGCAACGCTCGACGTGTAAAATATAAAACGTTTGTTGGTTTGTGTCGTTGCTGACTGGCCATATCTAGCCATATCTAATCCCTTCCTTTTCTTTTATCCGTTCTATCTATATACAAACTTACTTATTGTACTGCAATTCCTATCTTTGTCTAATTATTGCAATCTCTCTAAGGTTGACTATGAACCTTGATCTCGTCATTCTAGGCGATCGTTATCTCGTTGGCTATATAGATGATTTAGCTATGATCTATGACTTTACGTTAACAAAAAAAATTAAGATTTCCGAAAAGACATTTCAGAGGTTACAATACAATATATAATATTTACCAACAAAACTGCTTTATTTTTATATTTAAAATATCATTTCTACAAACCGTGACTCTCCAATGTACGATAACAAAATAAGTACTGGAATGACAAAGAAAAATTCCTTTTTATTATTTTTTTATGCCTTTCATCGTTATTTAAGAGTAATCGAAAACAATTTTAAAAAGCACTTAAGCTGCATTTTTGCTCCAAAACGGATCACTCGTCCAAACAACATTTACGATTTACAAATCGACTCCCTTAAATAAACTTTGGAGCGAAAAGATATTAAAAATCGTTACAAATGTTTTTGTTCTGAATGTATACGTGAATTTTAATTCATTTGAAAATTAAAACACGACATTCACTTCAGTTGATTGCTCAAACTGATGTATAGTCAACGCGAAAGTAATAGCTGCCAATATCCTTTCAGGTGGTAGAGCACAACATTATTTTCACAGCTTTTGCTACACTTCTAAGACCACGCTCACCCGGAGAAGTACCAGGGCCCTTTACAAAGTCAGCATGAAATAAAGTATGCATGACTTTTGGGGTTGCCGGATGGTCAGTCCTGCCCCTCTCCGTAGATCCGTAGTCCTTACCCAACCCCATCCAATAAATCCCTTCTATCCAATTTCCCAGGCTGACAACGGACTTATAACTCTCCGGATGTTGTGTGTATAGGCGACGGGATCACTTAACATCGTGTGAACCGTCTGCTCGTTTGTCTTCCTTTTCATAAAAATAGCTTATCTGGAATATAAATTCTTGTATGCTAACGGAGCTAGGTTACGATATCCTGCTCCAATTTAGGGAACAGATACTTTCGCCCCTTATAAGGTCTATAGTAAATCTTAATCATCCGGGATAGTCTTCAAACACTTACAATATTCTATTAAAATTTGCAGAGTCGTTTGCAAGCAGTTCAGATACATATAGACGTACATAAGTATTAAATAAAAACTTGTGTTGTGTCGTCGGACACCACATAGGAACGATGTTCCTTATTGCAAAAATATTAATTTTAAGTTCTATATGAATTATAAAAAAAAAATATTGGGTATACATTTCATAGCCATCATACATAAACTATACATAGGAAATTTACGTTATGGATGTTTTTACCGGCTAGGGTACCACTCCGCGACGCCCCAAAAGGAACATCGTTCCAATAAAGTTAAACTACTTTGAAACAAAAATGTATAAGTATGAGCTGAAGATTTTTGAGGGCGTTGACCTTTATGGCCGCTCATTTTGTACCCATATATCGTGTAGAGCCCAAACCTAAACATGAGAAAGATCGTTGATCATTCGAAAAGTATTACAAACTTATACATAAGTAGAGAATCGATAAGCATTACAAATTTATACATAAGTATATCAAAATGCGTCATAAAAAAGAAAAACAACATAATGTACAATCTACAAATTGCAACACAAATCTAATTGCATCTCATTAGGGTACTGGACCGATAAGATTTCAGCTCAGCACAGTGTTAGCAGCAGCCAACGCTGCTTTTCAGCTGACACCTTATATAGACTTCAAAAACGTTCCAGAAAAAAAACAGGTTCATGACGTGAACCCTTATTACAATTACATATAAAAAAATATAACAAAAACAAATTCTGTCCGAAAAACGTTACACAATTAGGCTTTTCCGTTTAAATCTTTGTTTGTATAACATTAGTCTTTACACCGTCAATATTTCTAAGGTTAATATGTTTGATATTTCCAACTGGAATAACATACTCCTGAAATAATTATGCGAAAGTTAAAATATGTTTCGTCCTTACTCAGTTACCCTTCGCTTCTTAAGATGTTCACCATCGTTTCCATTCCTAATGCGTCCAGTATTTCTGTAAATCAGGTCGTGGCCTGATTCTGCATCAAGCATAAAGAAACATCCGTACCGACGGAATTCTTTAAAAGGTCGCGTCGAACGTGTTTATCATCGACCGAAATTTACGAATCGAATGTACCTGAAAGGATACTAAAATGGAAACCAAAAATATTAACGGAAGGAATTCATTTAGAAACTGGGAAAACTATGCACATAGTAATTTTAACAGCAATGGATGGAAATTTGGCCAGCTCACGTGATGTTAAATGACAATTGGCGTTGATAGATATAGAAGTGGTCTCCGATGAAAATTCTTTATCAAAACAGTCTTTGGAGAATTGAAGAAGAGGTGTCAGTAGAAGAGTAAATTTGATCTTTGTAGAACAATATTAAATTCATAATGTACACATGTATTGAATAAAGATTTATCGTGAACTGGTAGAAAGTGAAAAAATCCAAATTCGTTATCAAAACAGTCTTTGGAGAATTGAAGAAGAGGTGTCAGTAGAAGAGTAAATTTGATCTTTGTACAACAATATTAAATTCATAATGTACACATGTATTGAATAAAGATTTATCGTGAACTGGTAGAAAGTGAAAAAATCCAA
>JAOCPS010831386.1:0-10069 GCA_025505425.1 Graphium colonna
CGTGCATGTACATGGTAATAAATATTTCTTAAAAACAGCCAGCAAATAATTTAGTAGAAATGCAGTATTTTATTATAAAATGCCAAAAAATCAAGATCTCAACTTTCTAGATAAAAGTACCCAGGCGAGGGTATCAAAAGGAATCTTCATTGGAAACTGAAAATCGTCTTGCAAGTCAAAAAAGAATACGCATCGCAATCGCCTGCCAGAGAGACGAGTATCGAACATTTGATCCGGCATGAAGAGCAAAATATTAGACATATACAAACTCGTACTAGGGAATCGACCTCTGAGCCTTTCAAACGCCTACGAGATCAGAGATAATGACAACAAATATTTAAGAGTTAGTAATCGAGTTTTAGCTCATAGTTACAGATCAGTTTTCAGATACAATCCACAGATGCATGTATGATTATTTACTTTGAAAGTAATACAAAAACAAATTAAATACATCTACTTATTCTAATCATCTATCCGATATCGTTCCTGGTGCCAAGGTACCCATTACACTAGCAGCGTTGCCACGTTGAATGGCGACGCATATTGGCGTCGACTATTGTTTTTCTTTTTTAAAGTTGCAGACTCTGCCGCCGCGCTTACTTGCCGGACGGTTCTACCGAGATAACTGACGGCAAACGTGCCTCTTATGGGACACAGGTGGCGTCCCATTAGAGGCACCTGCCTCTCTTTCACGGCACCAAAGTAAGGCCGTCCGGCCTCTTGCCATTGGAACGGTAAGGCCTCGGTGGCTCGAGGCTAAACGGATAAGGCAAGAGCACGGCAAATTACCTCATTAAGGGCGTGGTGGCGCGGGAATAATTGTGACCCTAAAATAGAAACAAATATTTACACAAATAAAGCGAAATAATCCATCTTTTTAGAACGAAAATTGATGTGTCAAAACTAGTTCTAAATCTAATATGTAAACAATAACACAATTTTTAGGGGATAAAATCAGTAATTTATATTTATTATACATGAACTGCCCCAGATTGACTTGATTTTTTTAAAACCGACGCAGATACTTGATAGTGTCGCCCACCATGATTTTTTTGTTATAATTTATCTCAAACTTTGAAACTTCCGACATACTGAAAAGTCTCTGAAATATACATTAAGTCCAAAAAGAGAAATTCAAACTTATAAATATAAGTTTTCATTTCTCTTTTTGAAAATAGCGTATATTTCAAAACGCTTGAAGTTTCTTATCGAAAAAATAAATAAAACATTTTAAGCTACAAATTTCTCGTTTACCTCGTCTTGCTGCCCCGTTCCCCACTCTCTTAGATTCGGGGCTGTATAAGAACGTCACCATTACCGATCTATATGTATTTAATTAATGAAATTTTTAATAACACAATTTTTGTTCAGAACTAAAAGGCATAAATTTTTTGAATGGCAGTATTGCCAATATTATATATTATATATAACTACATATTATATATTATAGTTAGTTTAGAATAAGAAAATTTATCATTCAACACATGAATAAAACAATAAAAACTAAATATATTTAAGTTTTAAATCTTGAACATACGTAACCAGACTAAATTATTTATGATAAAAGGTCTTTGTTTGGATCGTACGTTTTCATTTGAAAAGTATTAAAAGCAATGTTTAGCAAGCATGTTGTCATTTTCAAAGGATTTTTAATAAATATTTAATTTAATTGTGTACATTTTATTATAAATATTCATATTATTTACTTTGTTTTTATTCAATAGAAGATTTTAACGTAAGGTATGACACTCATATAATGTCTGATAATTTAATTTTTATATTATTACTAATGTATACTTCTATGTAAGACTATCTAAGACTTCGGTTGCTTTTATTAAGATATTCCTACAGCAACAGTTATTTATTTGGAATAATACAGTGTTACTTTTTACAAGTTTTATCCTCATATTTTTATTATTAGTATTTTGATTTTCCTGTTTAAATCACTTTGCAATGTGTTTGTGTTTACTTAAGCCAGATTGTAATACTTAATCTTTCCTAGATGCACCCTGTGAAATATTGATATCTAATTGCCAATATTTACACAAAATTTTACAACGATTGGTTAAGAAGTAATGACGGAAAGCATTATATGCATGCAAAATTACTTTAGAATTTGTATTATAAGTAAATAAAACATTTATGCATCGCACTTCAATGAGTAATTTTAAAACTAAAAATATATTACGATTATTAACACTCGGTGTTCTCATTCGCGTTTTTTTTGAGCTATGGTGTAGGTGTGAATAGGCCAGGCAAAAACAATTTTTCAATTATTGCACAAATTGTATATAAAATAATTCGCCTATTAATTTAATGAGACTGAAGAAAATTAATCAGTTTTTTACAAAAAGAAAGAATAAGGAGCCTTTGGGGAAAATAGGCAGATAATTAAATGTATAAAGGTGAATTTGATAAGCGCCTTTATGAAAAACAAATCAGAATTCTTATTTTATCCTCTACAAATTATATTTAAGAAAAAATAAATTAATTAAATTTGAGGAAAAATAATAAAATAACGTAATAAAATCAGCTTATATAAGTAGAATGATTGCAGGTAAAAAGACTGCATTAAATTTACCTCTTAATATTATATTACGATGAAAATTCTAATCTGTAATAATTATACCGAGATATTCATTATGTGTGTACTTGACATAACATAATTATGTAATACTCATATTGATTTTTTTGTAAACGATTTATTTTAGGGCATAGCAGAAATAAAGTACACTTGAATTGTAATATTACCCGATGGCAATAACAACTCTGTTCTCAACTACCTTTCTGTTTCTATTTAAATTTTTTCCACCGCTTTATATCTCTGCCTGTTCTCTATGAAAGCGGGTAACGCATCTGCATGTTTTTAATGTCATAGATGCATGGATGACGTGCTCAAGCAACATCAGATGAACCAGTTTGTTCAACCTTTATTCTCTCTCTTTATCTTTCAACCTTTATTTAAAAAAAAATACCACATGGCCATAGCATCGTCATACTGTTTAAATATTTTTGGTTCAATTTATTTTTTTTATGTCTAACGTAATATCTTTTGTAAAACATAGAGGGAGTTTAACACGTTTTTACGGCAATAGTTACGAGACGTCAAGTTCCGAATTCATTTAGTCCACTCATGTCAGGAAATGAAAAAAAGGAAATTGTTTGCGACAACTTTTTATCGGACTGAAATACGAGTAACTATACATGTACATACTTATATATAGTGCTTTCTTATATAGTTCTATAAATCAACAACATACCTTGACGTGGGTAAATTTTAGTTAGTAAAAAGAAAAGTTAACAGAAAATTTAAAACCTGACCTAAAAACGTCAGTTATTCATTTATCAAGTTGGTGACGCCTTATTATTACATTGAGCTTCAGGTTCTAAGACGGGGGCTTTGTCTCTTGATAACAGTAGAGGAATGTTTTACACAACCCTTTGCCCACTGTATCCTCTTCAGGTAAATTGTACTTCGTTCTTATGTTAAGTAATAAAAAACCACGTGGAGTCGTGGGATACCCGATAGGAACGAAGTTCCTTATTCTAAAAATATTAATTTGATGTTCTATTGAAGGTATTAAGAAAATAATTATAAATAACAGCAGTTGTAACTCTGAAGATCTTTAAGATTTTAAAGGTGGTTAGTAAATTTTTATCAATTGTAACTTTTTAGGTAAAAGTAAAATTGTTTTTTAAATATTATCTGTTAAATTGTACATCATAATAGTTATATGGATGCTACAATTCTACTTTGAAGTAAAAAAGATTAAAATTCACAGGTACCAACAGTTTTACTTTTATTGTCCTCCTAAATCAGGTTCATCAAGTTTGGACTTTGGGGCAAAATATAAAAAGAATATTTTTATTAAGGCTTTGGTTTATTTATATTTTGCTAAGTTATAGTTTTTACCACTTATTTTCATTGTTGAATAAAACTAATTTATGGAATATTTAGTATTCGAGTAAACAAAAGAATTCAATTGATTTATAATTATTATTATAAAGTCTTAAGCATTTTTTTTCGCTGCGTAGAGTCTGAACCACAAATATAATATATGTTTGTTTGACCAAACAGGCACAGGCACAGAATCACAACTTTTTAATGGATCTTCTAGAATTTGAATGGACTTTTTGATTTTCTCTGTTGTAAGTATTATTAGAACCGGCTATAAAATTGGACACACACCATACAAACATATTTTTCGAAGGGTGGTGGAACATCCGCGTGCGAGCGACGTTATTAATATTATAAGAGCTATATTACCGATGCAACGCTGACTTAGTTGAGCAACTTGCTGTTACATTTTTTTTCAGTTTATAATGTAGAGGTGCAAAAAAGATTGGTGTTTTTGGCTATAGGAGATGAATATAGAAATTAAGTACTAAGCAACATCGTTTGATTTACGAACACTTTACAAAGTATTACATATACATGTGACACATCAAATATCACAACAGCTTATTATCACTTAACATCACTTGACTTGAAACCATAGGACCACGCGCGGCAGGTCGGTATCTCCCGCACACAATGTAAAGGATGCTCCCCCATGTTGTTCCGAGGGAGGCATCATGGAACTTCATGGACTTGAAACCGTAATTTAAACTTGGAAGTGATTTTATCTTAAAAATGTAAATACAGATTTATGGTTGGATATTTTTATGATAATTGGTTTAGTATTCTTTTTATTAAAAACCTGAACCGTCATGAAAGTTCACATGTAATTTGTGGGAAGTAATATTTACTTAAATTTCGAGCACCACAAGATTTATGTATGTATAGATGAAGAGGCTTCTAATCCATGAGCTGTTCAAACAATTAATTTTTTCTATATTTATTGCTTTTATCCCTTACTTAATAAATATCTTTTTTCCTTTCTTTAAAATATTATACATTACATTAAGCAATTAAATAATTTCATCAGATCATAACAAAATTTAACTCAGTCATTGCGTACTTTTTGACATTTACTTATGATTGAATATGACGGATCGTAGACCCTCAGGGTAATAATGATTGAGAAAATTCAGCACGGAAATGTTTTAGATGTCTTGCGAGCAAAAGTCATCTCAGTCCGTATTAGATGATATGGGGATCCAAATTTCGGTTCAATGGCTTATTTTCGTTCGATTTTTGCAAATGACTGAAAGCACTATCAGATTTTCATTTTAAAAAAAATTAAGAAATAATTACTGGACGCTTTTCTATGCTACCTCTGGCAAAATATTTATTTAGTAAAAAGTAATGTACGGATTTAAGTAATAGTATTTATAAATAGTTAAAAAGGGGTGAAATAAAAGCATGGACATTAATAATTTTGTTGAGGTTAATAATGTTGGCTGTCTAACAGACGTGCCTTTAGTGCAGTTTTCTCTGCGCGTGGTATGGCATTGTTCGTATGCGTTCGACGTCTAGTACGTAAATGTCTTGGCTGGTTTACGTAGGACTCCTGATGTGTGAAATCAGTTTTCATATAATGTCTTCGCTGTTGCTGTTGCTGTATATTAATATCTAGAGTAGGAAATGCTTCGGGCCATCTCGTTGCGCGGTTTAAAGCTGAGTATAGATCCAACTATATCGATGCGGTATGCGAAACGATCTGTTGAAGGCGGTTACGTAGATATAGCACTGTTTATATGTCTGTGAATCTTTGCATTTTGATACGGGATGCAAGTTTTCGCACATTTTCCAATGTCAGCGTTCATAATAGGCAAAAAGTAGCGTCCTTGTATGAGCTTGCTTGTAGTTTTGCTACCGGCGTGGCTGAGACAGTGTACTGCAAAGAATGCATTGCAGCAAAGAGCTTCCGGTATGTATGGACGTATGCGTGGCGTAGAACATTCACAGTATATTTGCTTGTTCGATGTAGGTAGCGTACCTTTCTTGCTCGAGTACGGTTTATATAAAGCTTCTTGTCTTGCTTGGTGGCGAGTCGCGGTATGTGGTAGCGATGAGGTGTCGTCACTGCATTAAGGGTGAAGTCATCACTGCAGACGCATAGATCCCCATTTTTTTGCACACAGTGTATAACGGGCTCTCCCACAAACTCTTGCTTGGTCGACATGGTCTCTGCTGCATCATCTTTTCGAATGCGTGCTTGATTTTGACGTATCTATGTGGCGGCAGTAGTCTTGCGCGGGCGCAGATAGGTTGGCCGGTTTTTTTGATGGGTTCGACGTTGTGATTGGTGTTCAGCTTCATGGCGGTGATGCGTGTGGTGACAGGGTAGTCGGCAAGGATATCGTGGTACGATTGTCGTTGACTGTAAGTGTGCTTGTCTTGCGTGTCGATGCTTTGACTGCGAGGCTCATGACGTTGTCTATCAGTCTACAAACATTGTTGAATCAGATACTTTGACGGGTACTAAGTTACACATACCTACTGTGAAGTAGCTGCGAAGGTTTTTGTTCCTCCAACTTCATCTCTTGCAGTAGTTTCTGGAACTGTCGGCTTTTACTTTTTCGAAGACACTCATGAGTCTCCCCTTCGGGATCTTGTACTGGCTCACGGACAAAGGTTTGTAAAATAGGTCGGATATTTGCTCCACATCTTGTTTATGTAGTTGTACGATGACCATTTGTGATAATTGTGCTTGATTCCTCTATAAATCGTGTGTGGTGGCTACGAAGCCGATGAACCATAGACTGGTATGATCGCAGCAGAACGGTGATATTCGTAGCGGCAGAGAAATGCATTCAACTTCTTGCGTAAGCAGCGTTGCCGGGAATTTGCTAAGTGGCATTATGCTGTGCTTCTTTTTTTTAGACGGTGGTCACCATTTTAGGAGTTTCTTGGGACGACGAGTAAAAATTGCAGTCCGGGTTTTGAAATGAATTTTATTTACATACGGGCTTTGTTTTTACCAAAAACACCTAATATCACATGAACCAAAAAACACAGCTACTTTCACAATAGTTTAACTATTAGAATACACAGAATAATACCAAATGAGAGTAGGAGAACTAGATACATGCCAATGTGCGGCGCGGAGGCGATCAAAATGCGCACCTAATTAATTTCTAAATTTATATAAACGTTTTTTACGTATGCTTACCCATTCCTGCATCAGGTTTGAACCAATTGTCATTTTTTATTTAAAAGAACATATTTTAATATGATCTCATAAAACTTTCATAAAATTGATGAAATGGTTTCTATTTCAATCACAATATGTGTAAAAAATATGTCATGAACGCTCACTTACAAAATGTTAAATAACAGATGTTATATAACATTTTCTGCGTATAAAATGTTAATTTTTGGATTTAAACAATTTGAAAATTCGTATACACAGAAGATAACAATGATGAACTATATTAAAGTAATTTTTAAATCTTAATTAATTTCTAACTTTTACATAGCTATTTTTCCAAGTTACCTAGTTCTCTTACTCTCATAATCTCACATTCCATTCAATATCTACTACAGAATATTAGCAATGGAAACCTCAATGACCACCCGCAGAGCTGCCGCAAAGGACCTTGAATGTCAACTGAGGGATACCTCACAGGAACTAAAATCTTCTAAAGATCTTTGTAAGCTGCTTCTTCAAGAGCGTGAAGACAGTGAGGAAGAAATCCAACTAGTAATAAAAAAAAACAATGAATTAAAAAATAAACTTGCTGATCTTCATTTAAGTTATTTGGACATTGTTGCACAGCGAGATCAATTAGGTAACATTGTGAGTGCATTTAACCAATGCAGCTGTGAGCATGAAACAGCTCTAAATAAAATAACAGAGTTAGAGATTGATTAAGAAGAGGCCAATAACCTTATTCTACAATTAAAACGACTTAATGTTTTTTGCAATACTAAGGAAACACAAAATTTATACTCTGAGTTGGTTGAATGTAACTCTCACATGGTGATTGACATAACAAAAGATGATTCCTGTGTTCAACAATCAACTGATCACTTTACTTCAAAAAATAAATTGAATAATTATATAAAAGTAAACAAATTTATTAAGAAAACTAATAAAAAATAATTTTTCTTGTAAACAAATATGTATTATGAAAAGTGAACATTCAAAATTTGTTAAAAAAAGTTAAATTGTACAAAAATAAATTAAAAGTAGGTTTAGATACAACCAGGGTACCCTACACTTACAAACAGAAATTTAACATTTAACTAATTCATTAGAATTAATGACTAATAACTATGAATTATCCCAGAAACAAATTCAGGAGCATATTAATGCAGCTGATAATTTATTTGACTTAAGCAATTATAATTTAGATAGATTTAATTCTTATACAAGCAAAAATACATGTGATTTCTATGCGCCACATTCTCAGAATGATATTAAAATTAACAACAAATATTTAGATAAGAAAACTAATTTTATAACACACAAGGAACAAAATAGGGAAAGGATACACATTTCCAAACACAATAATGCACAAAACATTATAATTGTGTCAGATGATGTAGGTCAAGGTTTTGGCCCTGTTCTTGGCAAACATATCAATAGCGTTCAAAATATATGTTCACCGGGTGCCAGTTACCAACATAATATTGATAAAATTTCAATGTTGACATTGAATGAAAATAATACTGTTATATTATTTCATGGAGACAGTTTGTCTGTAAGGAAAGGGGATCTTATTAAGCATTTAGAAACCTTACGTATATAACCTTACATTATAAGAGTAGATGCAAATTTATGGTTTGTTTATTTTCCTACCCCTCTTTCCTTACAGAGGAACAAAATAAATACATGTATAGCCTTAATATGGCTATTGACAATGTGACTCACCGTTACAGCGACATATTTTTTTATTTTGACATTAATAATTTCATTAAATGTAGTTTTAAGGTGACAAAAAATGCAATGTATTTGCCTTCATTTTATAAGAAACAACTTGCTATTTTAGTAGCCTATAATAGACAAAACCCAACTGTACATAGAACAACTTAGAATATTTTAGTTATTGATCATTTGTTTGTAAATAACAAAAACACAAATTTTAACTAGATATTAAGACAACGCATTTGTCATATAAATAAAATATTGTGTATTGTAGTATGGTAGATATTGCAGGGCACTGTAGTATAATAGATATTGAAAACTTCAAATTAGTAAGAGTGAACGCCTCTCGCGGTGGCTCTCTTGTATTGGTAAGAAATAATGTAATCTGTAAAATTCGACAGCATATAGTGGCACTCTTTGTCGAATGATCTGCAGAACTATCGTGAGTTGAGATTCAACAGTATATTATGCTTGTACCGGCCCCCTTTTAGTGATATTGAAGTATTTGAGGAAAAGATGGATTGCGTCCTTGGTAAATTGTGTACTAATAGAAAATCGGTAATAGTGTGTGAAGATTTTAATATAGATTTCTTGCAAGTAACACAACTGAGCAATAGGCTCTAATATTTGTTTCAATCATTACAATTAACAAATATTTTCTGTGAGCCAACCCGCGTTACTAATTAGTCTTCCATATGCATAGATAATGTGTGCTGTCACAATGAAGTAGTTAATAAATCAGTTATAAATAAATTAAGTTTTGATCACTTCAGCCTTAAATTTTCAATAAGTAGTAAAATTAGTAAAGGGGGAAAATCCAGTGTAGATCAGTTATTAATAATGGGATTAAGATGTTTGAAGATACAATAGCTGAGTACAATTTTTTCAACTATATAGAAATTAAAAATCCAAATATAGACTATAGCGATTTTCTTAATTTTCTCTTAGATTCGTTTAATAACAGTTTCAAAACGAACTTTTGATAAAAATTCCAACCTTAAATTCAGTGATTGGGCCACAGTAGGTACATATATCCAAAGCAGCGACACTCTTTACGAATTATACAATGAGAGGCAGTGGAATCGCAACACAGGTTTCCAAAATCGTGTAAAGCAATATTCTAAATTATTTAAAAAGGTTTGTGTTCAGGCTAAGTCAATATTTATTTGAAATAAAATCTTAGACTCTTACTATAAAATAAAAGCTACAGATGAAATAACACGTACATATATTGTCGCCGGAACAAACTTGTGTCTGAAATCGAGATTTTGCTTGCCAAAATCTCGGACTGGGGTCGACTAAATTTAGTCCAG